>JAEUWN010000809.1:0-43150 GCA_018524465.1 Podaxis pistillaris | reverse complement strand
GTGGATCTTCAACGGCAACAACTGATTTATTTGTGTAGCTAAACTCAGATAGTGCCGAAGGCACGAGTAATCAGACTTGTAAACTATAAAGTACCGCAACTGCAAGGAAACCTAAGCGCCAGCTCTGTTGCCTAGCAAATGGGACTAGCGCATCCCCGGAGCTTCAAACGCTGCCTGAGATATCTCGCATTTGGCACACACCCATATAAACTTGTCCACTGGAAGCCACAAATCAAGTCGGACTGTAGAGGAGAAAGAGCGGACATAGATGCCAGCACGGAGAGTGAGATAGTGTTTTTGGATGCCCACATTTCAAAGGTCAAACCATTTCTGGTTCTCCGCCACCGGCCTCTGAGCTAGAAGTAGAAGATGGACGGGCTTTAGCATGTGAAGGTGAGTAAACTCGTGTGATAGCAGACCGGCCGACGTTTTCTTGAATACTGAAGTGCCATATCTTCGGTCACCAAAGTGCCAGCGGAAGACTTGAAACCAGAAGCCCAGGTTAGGCCTTGCGTCTGAGCAGTCACTGTCAGTGGGAGCAAGATGAGCGGTCAGGGAGGATTGCGTCCATGTGATCGTTTTCACGTGATTTATGATTGGTCATCAAGATCCAGAAGTCCAGAGAAAGTTGTGCAGCAGCCGTCAACTTGCGTTCTCTCTCCTCCCGCACTTGCTTATCGCACCATTTCAAGAAGATATGGTATTAAAACACGTTGTCTTAGATGTATATATTGCGTCTCTAAACGTAACGCTTAGGCGTCCTTGCACTTTTGCTCGGAATGCAACAACCTACTCTATCCTAAAGCCGACCAACAACGCAGGATCATGGTCTATGCATGCCGTATCTGCAACTACGACGAGATCGGAGAGAACAAATGCGTGTATAGGAACGATCTTTTGACTGTTACGAAGTACCCTTCTCGACCTATTACACTTTGACAAAACCTTTGACACGACCACAGAGAGCAAGTCGGTGTAACGACGGATCTTGGTGCAGACCCTACCCTCGTGAGCGGCTTTTGCCCTGTTTTCTGTAATGCCAGAGTTCTGATCGTTTCTGGCTAAAGGCACATTCCAATATTCCCTGTCCACGGTGCGGGCACGACGAGTGCGTAAATGGGTGTTCTTTGTCCTATCTTTCAAGCTGACCTTTTATCACGTCGCTAGTGCCGTCTTCTACCAGGATCAGTCGAAACGAAAAGAAACAAGAATGATCCTATTCTTCGTCTGCACGAAATGTGACTACGCTTTCAGTGACCCTTCACTAGACAACCGACCCGAGACGGACGAGACATAGCGCCAGCCTATACAGCATGTCCCTCCCCCTTTCGTAAGTAGGTTTTACGAACATCCGGCACTGATGTTGGACATTGCTCGCCAAGTCCTCCAGACTGAAGGTCCATCTCTAATTGCCACCAATGTAGTCTCGGTCTGGGTCTTCAAGGGTTCAGGTTCTTTTCTTCTTAACCCCAGGAACAGATAACAATATACCTCTATTTTTGCAACTCCATGCGGGGTCATCTTGGCAAGACATTGGACAACTCAGGCACCGAGAGATGGCATTTACGAGGGACTTGATTCAACGCCACCATTCTGTTCACACCCGACTGTCCCAACGATCTCCATTATGCCAGCCTCTTACACGCTCATTGCCCGTTTCCAAGCCTTGACTCCAAAGAACCTCAATGTTAAATCTTGCCACATCGAGACCAAGACACCCTCGGCCGCCTCAGAGGTGCCATGTTACACACATGTTCCTGAATTATGAAAGACCGAGGTACAAATGACCTCCAAGTCGCATCCCCCATCCAGGCCACGCTAGAGCCATGCTCCGCTCTTCAACCAACAAGGTCACACAACTCCGTATGATTTATCACATTTCCCACAAACACGGCATGGGTGGTCCTCGTACAGTTCTCCAAGTCCGAAATTTTCAGGAGTGGTTGAGATACTTATCTCCAAACTCACGTGGGCAGAGCGACTTCTCTCCCTGTCTCGCCTCCAAGGGCGCCATCGCGTGCCAAGCATGCTTCCAATCCCCATTACCATTATTAGGGATTGATAGAAGAATATCCTAAACCCACCTTCAATCCAACCATTTCAATTCCCCCGGAAATATCAAAAGCTGCACATAAGAAGCACCCTCTTCTTCCTACTGCCACTCCGTGTTATCGGAATCTTCTTCCGTTGCTAATCATCACCCTGAATGAACGTAAACATTTACCTTTGCTTCTATTCCCTTATTATAAGCCCCGAAGAACCACCACGATGCAATGTGTCAATGCTTATGTCGATCCTTCTGGCCTTTGTGGTATGTCATCGGTGTGTCGTTGCCACGACTTGCGCTCTAGAACCAGGTGTGATGAAGATATATAGAGTCCGGAAACTCGGGATAAATCAGTCGGCCCTTGGGAAAATAGGCGTGCACATCAGAATGGTAAGGGTGAATGTGACGGCGCGCCAATAACGCAACGATAGTCAACGTATCAGTCTCTGACAGTTGAACGGCGCTGAGCGTTCCCTCACGATCAACACGGGAGTCGGGTTAAGTTGAATAATTTTCATGAAAAGTCTCCGATATGGAGAATACAGCCCCATTTTCGGGTACTGCCTTTCACCGCACTGTGAGCGGCGGTAAAATGGACATCGTTGTTGTAACATAAGTAACCAGTAATTCTTCGTCGTAAGAGAAGTGCTCGCTTGTCGTCCATCGGTCCGAAGATCCCCCTTCTCGTTCTCGCGTCATCGTTCCGACCAGTGAAAATGTCTATTAATTGTATATATCTAGTTCAAGGTCCACATAAGTCCAAAAGCCCAACAAGAAAATTGCAGTAAGTGATTATGGTACAGAGGTGGATGGGTGTTGATGCATTGATGCATGACGGTCCTGATGCTGATGGTAGCAGAGGGTAGCAGTTCCGGGGTGTGATCGATCATACACATTGAGAGCCTGTTCTTCTAACAACGAAACAGCGGGCAATGACAACAAAGACGGCGCTGGACATCATACATATCTATATAGAATTATCAGGTTAAAGGAATAGCAATGGATATAAAGGCACTTACACCAGCGAATAGTATCGGGCGTCTTAATAAATAAGGGTAATCATCAGCTCGCTGCCATCATTAGGACAAGGATAAAGAGGTCACTCACCCCCAGTTATAGTTGCTCGTGAGAAGGGCGCCGGCAATCGGCGTCGCTTAAAGGTCGC
The DNA here is from genome assembly GCA_018524465.1 of Podaxis pistillaris. Lineage (NCBI taxonomy): Eukaryota > Fungi > Basidiomycota > Agaricomycetes > Agaricales > Agaricaceae > Podaxis > Podaxis pistillaris. The sequence goes on along the minus strand of JAEUWN010000809.1, from coordinate 39,938 downwards.
GCAGATGAGAAAGGTAAAAAGGCGCTGTCAGAGTGTGGAACATCACATACCGAAAAGTGCAATAATCCCTGAATCGAAGTCAACAATAGTTCTGATCAACCAGTTCTCCCAGGATTGGGCTCACCAGATGATGCGAAGGCGATTCCCATTCGGGCACCAATTTCTTCAACTGACTCTGCTAGGGAAGCTTACACAGAAGATGAGGGATTTTGGCTTGACACTCGTGGCAAGGACGTACCAATCATTGGAGGAACCAGTGCTACATCTATTCGGGGCGTTAGGGCGAATATTCCTGGTGAGAACGCGAATAAACACGTACTTGCGCCGGAAACGAACCCAAACGAGATGGAGAATAGGATATATCCTGTCTCTGTATTGACTGCGGAGAGACAGAAGATATTGACACTCAAGATGAACGCGAAGACGATGTTAATATTAATAACTCCTAATTTGGGGCAGAGCAACGGAACCAATGTCCGGCCAAAAACGGAGGATCCGCTTATGATAGACAGCTACGAAATTATTCAGATTAGATGGAAGAAAGAGCCTGTTTCCTGCATTAAACTCACATAATAGAAGGACGTGTGCCTGTCGATTCCATGCAAGGCTGCGCTCAGCTGGATGAAGAACTGAGGGAAGAACATGCCGAAGTTCGACAGCATCGCTCTAATAAACCAGTTAAAGACCTACAGTAGTTCGCCTTTTGGTTGAGCTACTCACGAGACCACCATGAGACCATATGCCGGATCACGAAATAGCTTTTTCAAGGGTACGGCTGGGGTTGTCGAAGGCTTGGAGATTCGTTTCGCTCGCATCATGAAATTCGCCAAGATGAAGCATATGCTGTTGATGCCTGCGCTGATGCGGACGCCATTATGAAAGCCAATTTTCGAATGGAAAAAGCGGTTTAGGAGAATCGGATGCAGGGTAGCGCCTAATGATGATACCGGGCTCAGCGGTCATTGATATGTCCCATCGGATGAGGTGAAACGAACAAACCTGAAGCTGTCCCAGCGGCAACAATTCCCATCGCCAAAGCACGGTGGTGTTTGAAATGATGGGATACAACTCCCAAACCTGTGTTGCAGTTCAAAAAAATGCAAGGGGCGACGAGCGACGGGAGGATTGACGCACAAGGAATGTATACGATACCTGAAGCGAGTCCGGATCCAAATCCATGCGATAAGAGCACCTGTGAAGAGTTCAGTCGACTTATTGTATTAAGGACTGATAGACACACCTGATACCACTGGTTCTCTTTGCTCAGTGAGAGCATGAAGACTTATTTTTGTTAGCTTACAGCAAAGGCGGGATGGAGCGAGCTCACATGAGAACGCGTGCAGGGCAGTTCCTACAACCATCATGGGGCGGCTATGACATACAGGTCGATGAAGTGGGGAACCAACAACCGGTGGAGAACGCACAAGTAGCCCCGATCGAACAGCCTTCCCGTCAGGATACCCACCGAAAATACAAGGCATAACTGGACACCGCCAATCCAGCTGTCCGGTCATAAGAGCACGGTAGGCATATATAGGAAGGGGAACAGGCGCACCCTATCTGAGTGGGTGAAAATTTCGTTAAATAGTATCGGACATAATAGTCTAACCGCAAACTTGAGCAGTCGCGGACGGGATGGGAAAATTCGTCAATACTGTAACGTCCCGTCAATTTTGAGGCGCATTATCTTGAACTGAACTGAGGCTCACCCTTGATAGGCCCCGAACGAAAGAGTATAACTAAAAATATTAGTATGCACACCTCCCAGCAGTATCAAAGGACATACCCAAAGGTCGAAACTTGCATCAGAAAGCTGCCAAGAAGGCCGATAATGAGGATGTTGACAAAACGCCTAAAGGAATGGGCTTACGCGCCAGCCAAGGTCAACCATGCTTGTAGTCTTCCTTCCTGCAGCTCGTCTTCATGGTTAATAGTGTCCCCCGCCGGTGATGTTTTCTCGAAGCCGTTTTCAATGCTCATGATGTCATTGCTTGATGTGTATGATCGGCATGACATTGAGGGCAAGTAGGCAGTACCAGACCGACGAAAAAAAAATCGCCTTGAGAAAAAGGAGGAGGAAAACGGAGACACGCCGGCAGTGCCTGTCGCTATAAGTACGGAGGCACAGATTGTGATCTGCAGGACAGGGACGGGGAGATTTCTTGGAAACTCTATCGAGGAAGGGTCCGATCCTGAGGCCTCAGATCCAGGATCAGGTTGTCACAAGCCCCGAAACGGCAAAATACGCGGATTACCTTCTACTCATACCCCCATTTACAACGAGGGGTGCCCGATATCGCATTCATTCAAAACCCATCGATGACTACTAGCCGAGTAATGGACACCTGTTGATTCATGATTGCCACGCACATACTGCAGTACGGCTTTAATCACCGGCCTTCTTCGTGCGAGTCGGTTGGACGCAGTGGGGTCCCGAACAGGAGAGATTTCAATCAATTGGTCCAGCAACGTCCTATTTTGGTTCCCACAGTCGGACTCCGCTTCCGCAGGGTGCGACTCGGACGAAGCAAGTTGAATTGCTGTAACAATTGGCTTTTCACATCTCACAACCGAAATCCTTGCAAAAACTCACTGCAAATTCATTCTGTCACCGTGATCGTCGACCAGAGTCAAAATCTTTCAGTCACCTAGTATATCTGTCACATGACACCGCAACTCGACATGTCTTCCCGACCTGTTCGCAGGAAGGTCAACTGGTCTTAGCTCTCTCCCACTGTGGGTAAAACAACCAGGGACGGGAACCACATTTAATCTGGTCTTCTCGTACCCTTCATTGCTGATATCCGCAATTTTCCCTCAACCATTCTACTGAGCCTGGGGTATTACCACTGGAAGACTGATCTTTGTTAATTGTCGCTACTTTCCACACCTGGATTAGAATGGCAACAGACATTAAGAGTGGGAGCTCCGATGCCGGGGCCAAATATTCGGATCCCAAAACACTTGACGACGCCTGCTTGGAAAAAGCCTCAGTGGAAACACAACTCGATTCCCCTGATTCTGTATCCACATGCCCTGATGGTGGATGGCGGGCGTGGTCTGTAGTTGTTGGCGTGTCAGTGATTCCTTCCCTCAGCCTATAGCTATAGCTCACGGCGAGGCACTTTAGATGGATTACACAATTCGTTGCTTTCGGGTGAGTATGATCACCTCCTCGGTGGCCCTAGCTAATCCCAATCAGTTATATAAACTCGTTTGGAGTCTATAATGGTAGAGAACATGATACACATTGTGTTTGCATTCCTCACGTTCCTTAGACTTCTACGTTCGCGAGTACCTCACGAATTTTGAGTCCTCTCAGATCAGGTATGTATTTCGGCTATGGAATTACAACCCTTGCTAAGTGCCGGTTTCTATTGGCCCGAAACAGTTGGATAGGCAGCGTTCAGCTGTTCTTCCTATTGTCTTCTGGACTCGTCTCAGGCAGAGCTTTCGACGCTGGATATTTGTTAGTAGTTGTTCCCAACCTCTCATGCGATGAACTTGTAACAGACCACGGTCAACAGTTTCCAGGTGATGCTGGGTGGATCTATTTTGTTTATTTTCTGCCTCTTCATGCTGTCCATTACGCAACCTGAGCAATACTACCAGGTGAACTCCGGGTCGCTGTACGTGTTGTACCAGAGCTTATTTCTTTCAGGTCTTTCTGGCCCATGGTTTAGGTGCTGGATTCGCCGCGGGTGTGACTTATGTTCCAGGGATGGCCGTCCTCTCTCACTGGTTTCAGAAGCGTCGACCATTAGCATTTGGCATCGTTACCTCTGTGCGTATGTCACTCGCATACCTTGATCGAGAATTACCAACACATTTTTGCCCAGGGCTCAGCTATCGGAGGGTTTGTTCACCCAATCATGCTCAACGCATGGTTTCACGGCGCCCTGGGCTTCCACACAGGTGTACGAGTTAGTGCTGGTCTCAACGGGGGTCTCCTAGCCATCGCCTTGCTTCTCGTCAGGACAAGATTGCCACCGAGCCACGTGCCACAGAATACCCTGACAAGCATGAAGACATTTATGCGAGACCCTCCTTATCTAGCAACGGTTTTTGGGTAAGCTCTCAATATGATATCCGGGCGTGTTCACAAATCTCATCTCTCGAAAGAACGATGTTGACTTTAGCGGGCCTGTATTATCCATTCTTCTTCATCCAGCTGAATGCAATCAAAAATGGCCTCAACCCAACGCTGGCGTTTTACACAGTCCGTCGTGAAAGTATCACTTTAATGATATGCCTCCTCACTTCAAACGAAGGTAGCGATGGTGAATGGGGCTAGCGCTGTCGGAAGACTGGTTTCTAACCTTCTCATACGCCCATTTGGAGCGTTCAATGTCGTCATTGTCTGTGTCCTCACGAATGCTTTGCTGATCTTCTGTACCCTTGCTGTTAAGAACGTTGCCGGTACAGTGGCCTTCAGCCTCTTCTTTGGCTTCTTCTCCGGGGCCTGTAGGATAATCTCACAATTTCCATTGAGGCACAGATCCTGAAGTTTTTCCCGCAGATGCTGGGATGCTGGCGCCCATGGTCAGTTCCCTAGCTGAAAATGACAAGGAGATAGGAGCACGTATGGGCATATGCTTTACATTTACTGGTATGCACCACTGTTTCGGTTTAGCCGTGCATGAATCCGTGTCGTTTCAGGTTTAGGTGGCCTCGTAGGTACTCCGATTGCGGGGGCTCTTCTTTCGTCACGGTTCCTATGGTGGAGACCGATCCTCTTTGCGGGATTGTGTGTTTTCAGCGGCGGTTTGTGCTTCTGTACTACCCGGTTCTTAATGGCCCGAAGGAGAGGGACACAAAGGGTTTAACCTAATGATTGAGTGCAACCCTCGTGGTTTCATGATCTAGGCGAACCGGTCGATCTGGGTGATTTCAAGTTCTGGTTTACGAGAGAATTCCCTCATGTTGTGTTTGACACTCCGCGACGAACGAGGCTACTTCCATATTAAAACGATGCATGATAGATACCGACTGCCGTCCAGTTGGACAGGCGTTCATACGATGCACTTAAATCCGCGGCACAGGTTGGCAAAGCTGACAGTTCTCGGAAGACAAAGTATCTTTCTCCTTCGGGCAGGTTGAGGGCTATCCTCGAAATGCCGATATCGCCGTGTTTCCCAGTGTTCCCTTTGGGGACAGAGTGAGAACAGGAGCAAGAAATAAGATTTTCAAAAGGAGCACTATCATTTTCTGGATCTACGGCAGGTATTCCGAATCATTTTATACCCCATGGGCTTGTCCAACCCTAAGGTTAAGATTGGAAGGCAAAGGGACCACCACCCTCCGACATCTTTATTTTAAATGGGTTTGTGGCCTAGAACCAGTCTCCTTGAAGTCCAGCCATTAGCTGAGCCTATCGTCGTACCCGACAGCGGATGGGAAGGATCAATTATTTAAACATACCCTATTTTTTGCGGTGCTGAACCACAACTCCAGCATCAAACTCCTCTCGGCGGCCTTGCCGTAAATATAAGAGAACATCATGCTGATGTCTGATCTCTTGCAAGCCGTTCAACAGTATTTCTTGAAGTTGATGGTCCCTGCACATCACTGGAGATAAGTATAAAACCCCCCACCTTGTGTTCGACCCTGCACACTTTGCCCTCGAGTTCAACTTAATTTTGATACACACATGTCGCGCCAATCAATGCAGTATCTCGCACTTCTGCGCACACCAATATCCGCTGAGTTGTGAGGTAACGAGAAGCGTGCCGTTATATCAAGTACCGAGCCTCTCGCGAATTGTGGCATGGGTCTAGTGCAATAAACCTTGATTTTTTTTTAAAAAAAAAAGAATTGCGGCTTGGGGCTCATCTTCACTGACGAGCTTGCGCGGTCCCAGCATTGAATATTGATTCCCGGTGAGGTTCCAGTGACTTTTGAGATCGAAGTGCAGCTCCTCCTTGTTTAGTCTGGATTGCCTGTCAAGTATCGTAAGTGGATGCATATTATTTTTAGTTGAGCCCCTTGGATAGTTTTTCAAATGGCCGCGGGTGTTGCCGGTGGTAGCGTTGAACACAATAGGCGAATAATGGGACCGAATAAGTTCTATGCTAGCCAAGATGATAGACAGATTGGTGTCCCAGAAGAGTATGCCTCAGAAAGAGGCATTCTTGTCTGCTTGTGTATCTACGTTCGGGCAGGACATGAAGTAACACTTCGTTCCGGACCTTGGGGGTAAGCACCACAGGAAACGCAGTGATTTCGATGTGCGATGTGCATCAATTAAACTCCAAAAATAATGTATGACAAGGGAGCCGCATGGCCGACTAGGACCTGAAGAAAGCCGATGATGAGTTTGATTTGCACTCGTGGCAACGATGTCTCCGGCCAGTAGGTTACGGCCCACGAGGATTTGGGCTTGATGTTTCCTCACTCTAAGGACAAAAGCATTGGCGTATTGAGTAAAAGAAGAGATTTGGAGAGGTTAATAGTGTCAATCAGAGGTCGGGCAGAAGTGAAAGTCTTATCCAATCGGCCGTCGATTACAAGTCTGGTGGCGCTATTTATAGAGCATAGTTCGGCGATGTGACTGCCGATGGTATGCCCGAGCCTATATCGCCTAGTTTATGCCAACCAGTCTGCATTTAAAATCAATGCCTGTCGTTTCAACCGTGACAGCCATCCTCATTCCCGTCCCTTCGCAACCCCGTCCCTCCAGCCATGGACCCAATATCTCAAGCCGCTACGAAGGATGGGGAAAAATGCGTCGAGTCGACGGGGAACGGTTCCTCTGCATCTTTGTCCACCAGCGCGAAGGAATCAGCGCAAACGACAGTGCAATTAACAGTCGCCACCGTTCCGAGTCCCGAGATACCCGAAGGCGGGTTTTGGGGCTGGTCTACAGTCGCGGGAGCGTGAGTTGATCGTCTCCAATCTCCGTGAGATCCTTGGTCTAAATACAACCGCTTTCTCATCCTAGTTGGTTGATCCAGTTCGTGACCTTTGGGTAAGTAGTTGTCAAGTTGCTTTAAGGGAGTATTCTGTGACCCTCATCCGACGTGAGGTATGTGAACGCTTTTGGGGCATACCAGGACTTCTACGTGCGAGAGTACCTCAGGGAGTCGACTCCGAGCGCGATAGGGTGAGTGACTTCATCACTGGTGATAATGGGTATGGTCATTTAATCTTGATCCAGATGGATTGGAGGTGTCCAAATATGCTTCACTTTCTCGATGGGTGTCATTACTGGGAGACTGTTTGATGCGGGATACTTGTGCGTGGTTCTCATCGCTAATCTTGGTCCCGATTTTGCTCATTTCATGCGATTTATGATTCTAGCTACTGGTTGAATGCCAGCAGCTTGATTCTTTATGCCGTCTCAAGTCAGTCGCCAAGACTGAATTAACTACCATTACTAAAAGGTCTTCAGTTTTCATGCTCTCCCTTTCTCACCCAAACGAGTATTACCAGGCACGTCTGACGCCACCTCTGCGTGAGCACGACCACATACTTATTATACGTCCAGGTGTTCTTGAGTCATGGAATTGCTTTTGGCCTTGCGAGTGGATTGTCATATGTTCCAAGCCTGAGCATCGTTGGTCACTACTTCAGGCGCAAAAGGACTCTCGCCGTAGGAATTGTGTCGACCGGATCTGCGCTTGGTGAGTTTCACAATCTCCTTCATTAATAAACGGAACTCACGCTCTCTCAGGTGCAATTTTACAGCCTATAATGCTTAACAACCTCTTCTCTGGCCGGATTGGGTTCCATAATGGTGTTCGCATTAGCGGGGCATTCAATGTTTTTTTGTTGTTAATCGGCAATTGCCTCATGAGGACGCGTGTACCTCCCCATAGGGGACAACATCCCTTCCCTGTGAAGCGTTACTTCTCGGACCCGCCCTATGTCATCGCCGTAATTAGGTTTGTATTCAAACGAGCTGCTTTAGACGCCACGCTCATCAAGCTGTAGTGCCATGTGTGCCTTTCTCGGCCTATTCTTTGTTGTATTCTATCTGCAATTGTATGCCGTACTCCACGGTGTCGACGAACGTCTAGCATTTTATTCTGTGTGTGACTTTGCTCCTACCATGTCTCGTGGCTGATTACCCCTCTAGCTCGCTATATTAAACGCAGCCAGCATTGTCGGTCGCATACTCCCTGGATTCTTTGCACCCAAACTTGGGCCTTTGAATATGAGCATTTTCTTTATGATAGCTAACGGCGTGGTGACGGCGTGTATGCCAGTAGCCCGGCGCAGCGTTGGAGTGATCATTTATGCAGTCTTTTATGGTCTCATCTCCGGGGCTAGTATGTGATAATTTGCTCGTCATTAGGGCTATTCACTCACTTCGTTGTTTATCAGCGATTGCGCTAGTGGCTCCGATGATGGGTATGTCAATCTCAATGTTATATGTCTCCCGGAATAATAACTCCATGGCCCTCCAGTCAGCTTGATCGACGACCCCAGGGAATATGGGACCCGACTGGGCATATTCTTCTTTTTTGGTGGTGAGTAGTACTTTTGCTTCACTTGAAATTGAGTGGAGGTAAACGTCGGTTTTACAGGTATTATGGGTCTTGTTGGTAAGTACCGGCCGTGCGAATGTTGCATTTGTATGTTGAACATGTACCAGCTACCCCAATATCCGGTGCATTACTTACCAGTGACTATCACTGGGCTCAAGCAGGCGTTTTTGCCGGTGTACGTCCATGGACTTTTAACCGGTTTTTGTTAGTAACTGATTGACGAGGATGCTAGGTCTTCTGTGTGGTCTCAGGCCTTCTGTACCTTGTCTCCCGAATGCTCGTTGCAAAGAGAAAAGGAACACAAATCCTATAGTTTAGCAGTCCAATGCGACTGCAGAAGTGAGCGTCAGACCCTTGATTTGATTTGCATGAACATTGCTTGTTGGACGCTGGTGTTTAGCCATGACATCTTGCCCTTCTTTGCATAATTGAATAGAACCATGTTGCATAGAATCGTGTTTTATAGTATATGATACGTACAGACAGGAATTCAAATACATATTCAGGCATTCTTAAACCTCAAGACCTCAAATTGAATCAGGGAACCCGAGCCTACTAGAAGCAAGGGGCAGGAATGGTCCGGTCCCCACCACTCCAGTTGGTCTTCGACAATTTCCTCCTGTATGGCCTCCTGACCGGGATCTCCTTCCGAATCTTTGATCCACTACTCGTGCTTATGTCAATGATGTATGCCACACGAATGCGGACTTTTGTTGATGTGATGTTTGGTGGTGCCATGCGACTGCCGGACCTTAGCCCCTGTTCCATCAGTGTTTATCCTGCTTCACAATCTATCGTTGCATGTCGAGACTAGTCCACTTGATCTATATCCATGGATTTCAAGGTTGATCCCACCTTTGCAACTACGGCACTCTACTGATATTCGACGGAAAGGGAACGACACCACATTCCAGGTATGACACGACCTCCCAGTCTGAAAGATCGTCGCTCAATTGTCGCAGTCATTTCCCTTGGACTTGCAGAACCATTTATCTGCTCGCATTCCCGAGAACTTGGACATCAAGATTCAAAGCAGCCTCTATCCCACCTACAAAAGCGTCAAGCCACTTTCTTATGCCACCAAGAACTTTCTGGAATGGTGTGTCCTCATCCGCTTCCGGCACGAGTCATGGAGGGTTACAATCGTGTCGCAGGTTACAAACACAACCACCGGGGCCGGTAATTCTCTTGGGTCACTCCATGGGAGGTCTCCTTGCAGCAGAAGCAGCCACAGATCCATCGAACGCCCCAATCGAAGAGACAGGGAAGCCCCGCCGTATTGTAGGCGTCATAGCGTTCGATACCCCTTACCTTGGCATGCACCCGCATGTCATTATCAGCGGCATCGCATCGCTCCTTCCAAAGGACACCGGAAATGGGGAAAAGAAATCAGAAGGCGAGATGAATGCTCACCCCGATATTACGGTTGTCCCTGAACAAGTCACCGACGACTGGGAGGCGTTTAAGCGGAGTGAAGGTGAGTACTTAGTGTAAGCTGGGGTTGCTCTTGGTCGCTGAGGGATGAATTTTCTTTATGGACTTCACTGATGTTACATGCAGCCGGTGGTCGCCCAGGACACGCTCGTTCGGACTCGGATGGATCACCCCATCTTGCCGTGACTCGTTCCGACTCCCCATCATCGTCTAAACGGTCTTCATGGTCATTCCGCCGATCACCCTCGCCTCTTCTCGATCGAGTTCTGAACTTTGCTTCTGCGCAATCCGAGAGCCCTTTCGCTCGTTGGCTCAAAAAACACTCTGATGATCCCCTGTCGGCTGGGAAACGGTGGATCGTCGAGCGATTGCAATTTGGGGGTGCTATGTTTGACCCTACAGGACTGAAAGAGCGTTACGTTCAGTTGGTAGGCTGGAAGCATGGCATGTGGGTCAATTACTGGACGCAAACCTTGCTCCGACCGTCGGACAGCGCGCCTCTGGACCGCGAGGGCGAGGAAAGGGAAGACGATCAAGCTTCGTATAATAACTATGGGTTGATAGAGTCGGGCATTGTCGACTCACCAACCGACAGTGGCTCATTATCTCCCATCGATAAGGAGTGGTTGAGGACGATAGGGAAACTCAAGAATTCAGGAATCAAGTCGGAGAAAGTGAAAGATAAGGTCAAAGGCGCACGACATTTTATTGTACTACCCACTGGGTTGGGGAGGAAGTTCGGAGGAGCGGAGCATTGGGAAAAAGTAGTCATTGGCGGGGTGGAGGATGAAGTCGCAGCGCACTGCGGACTGTTCATCAGAGGACAGAATTTGGATTATGATGGGCTTGTAGAACGTGTAGGGGCGCGAATCATACGTTGGTGTGAGCAGTTGTAGTGATGGCGGCGATAAACTGCTACATGTTGGTCCAGCGTGCTGACCGTCTGCTCGTATGCTTTGAAGCGGAACTAGGGGTCCTAGGTTGTGGATGTTTTCAGGGGCTCTTGAACTCGAACTCCCTCTTAAAGGTCACTTCACGTCACCGACAGCTTACAGGGGCTTGGGAGTACGAAGGCTATGAGGGAGCCTCTTCTCTTTTTCCCAACTCACACAGACTCCGTTCTGGGATCCGAGCCAACTGACTCTGAGAACATCCCTCCTGGTGATTTCCCTCGCATGGGTAAGAAGGACTGTCAGCCGGAATCCTAATCTGACTACCCCTCCTTTCTTCTCTCCGTAGAGATCAGAACAATAGTCAATGATTTTATGAGGTTCCAACTTCAAGGCTTCACCGGCCTAGATGTAGCCTGACCCAGATACATGACTAGAAGAAGAACTTCTCTACAAGCTCTCTGGTCCCGGATACCTGCGATGGTTCTGGATCTGTTATGGGCGATGGAGATGCTGTTGATAGCCTGGAAAATAGAAAATGGAGACTGAGTTGGGACTGTTACTATAGATGCGTCTAATCTTGACTCGTACTTTTTGCTCTTCTTCAAACTTGGGGGTCGATAGTCCTCCTTGGCCTTCCTCAGCTCTCTCTCTTTTTCCTCCAAACGTTCTATATATATCGATTCTCTAGCATTCATGTATCGGACCACTTTGTCCAACCCCAAAACTTTCGCTTCATCGAGGGACAAAAGAGTCGTCCTGTCGAGCAGACTCTCGTAGGCGGAGGATGCCCACTCCCTGAGTCCGTATTTCTCCCCAAGCTGGAATCTCAGGATAGCGGGAAGCTTGCTGAATAAGGGTTGCAGTTGAGCGACCGCATACTGAAAAACTTCCTCGAACATGAAACGGTGGGAGATGCTCAACAGATCAAGATAGGCCCGTAGGCTTTGCTCCTCGCCCTTTGAGCATGACTGACCATGGGGCCTGCTCAACATGAGATGTCAGCAGTCCTTCATACTTCAGGGGTTTAATACGAACGGTAGATAAAAGTAATCCAATAGTGCCTTGAATTCCGTCATCGTTACTCCTGGCAGTGAGATCGGTCGCTCGCTGCTTGTACCATCAGGGTCTATTCCTTCTTCCGTCGGTGAATTGAACATATTCCGAAATACTTCTGATCCTTCCAAGAGGAAATAACGATGGACCTTAAAGAGTTGATTTTCTACCTAATGTTTGCCGGCGTTGGGACAACTTGAAGATTCTCCGACACACCCACTAGAAAGATAGTCATCGGGTCGTCTTCGAGAGAGTGCTTTGCATCATGTTCATATTCACACTCGGATTCCCCCCGGGAATGCAGATCGGAACCTTCATCCGCACTCTGGATTTCTACTGTTGTAAGAGTTGGCATCGATATAATGTGCCAAGCATCTTGGAATGTTGACCTCTTTCATGGAAGGTAGAAGACCGTTTGATAAGGTGGGTAGAACAATGCGAAAGTTCTCGAAACCACGTTACAACACAAACTACTCCAGATGAGGCAGGGTTACAACGCTAAAAGTCAGAGAACTACGTTTTTACCACCATTTCTGTGGATGCTGGGACTCGGGACGGTGGCAGATTGTAGGCATAATCGGTATAACGAGCTAGGTTCGTGAGCAGATGTTCCGCATAACTAGCACGCCTGGCCTGATGTTGCGCAACCTCGTTTGTATAGACCAACGCTCTCAATGCATGTCCTCTTTTTGCCCGAAGGAAGCAAACAACCCCTTCCGTGCCTAGAACATTGACTTCCTCAGCCGTGAGTGCTTCATTGCGAGCGAGAAGGCTTTGATATGCGGAGAAACGCCAACCCTGCAACCCATACTTGTCGCCAAGAAGGATCCTCTCCATAATGGAGATTTCGTCAGGGGCTATTTGGTGGGACACATAGCTGAAGACCTCATCAACTAGCGAAGCCGGTGCGACATGTTCAACAAAATCAGATTCCGATTCAGTTCTTCGGCACTGTCTTTCTCCATGTGTTCACCTGCCTGAGGCCTACCAAAATAGTTCGAGTGAGAAAACTAGTCACAGTTTCAAATGAGCGTCCTTACTGATAACGAATAAAAGAAACCCAGTAGTATTTCAAATTCCTTCGCGGTTACACCTGGCAGGGATATTGATCGTTCGTCACACATGCCATCAGGTCTCGTAACATCCGCCTCTGGAGAAGCGAATGATCCCACTTTCAAATAGTGACGACGAACCCTAAAGAGCTGGTCTTCAAACTAGTGAATAATGTTCAGCGTAAAGAAGGGACGGTTAAGACGGATGGACTCACAAGAAGGATAGCTATAGGGTCTCTCTTTAAGTAGAAAGTGGGGTGGTATTTGATAATCTTCCTGTTCAAGCCGGAACTTATTGTGGAGTTTTAGAGCCAAGACGTTTTTGTTACGGGGAGGTGTCACCCTTGTCTAAGGCACCCTTCTGATTTGGGACTCTTTGTGATTGATAATCCTTCGATGTAAGGCAGAAGATGGAGAATTGGTCATTGGTCATTGGGGGAGTGGGGTCGTGCAAGTAGTAATACTTCAGCAAACACCTGGAGGCTTTGTACTAAAGGCTGGGCGACATGCACGTGCATCCTTCTTTGAACCTCATAACTGGATATTGAATACATGATGAAGATTGAGGTCTGAAAGCAGGATTTCGGATTAAAAGTCGTGACAGCTTTCAATACAGTCATTGGACGGTCAATGGGAAATGGACACTCAGTGGGAAATTTCGCATTCCCACTCGAGATTTTCACCTTTTCCCTTCGGACTTTTTGTAATTATATACCCTAGTGTCTCAGTTACAAAATGAAAGTGTTTTGGTTATTATCGGTGATCTGACCATGGCGCGATGATTGAGGGAATCATGGGCAGTCCCTTGAAAAACAAGGTATCTCAACTTAGGCATCAATTGACTACACAGTAGTGCTACGACATGAATCCCCATATCATATAAGCTAAATGGTAATCATTCTGAGGCCATCTGCAGTTGCAAAGTGTCTGAAACCTGAAGTTAGCACGGAGGGCATCCTGGAGGCTTAAATCAGACCTGTCACATCACGCATTTCCAAATTGGAATGTATCCGATTTGTTCAATGACATCTTGGTTTTTAAAGCTGTTGACCAAAGAAAAGCAAAGGGACCTCGGGAAACTCATTTTGCAGCCAAAAATACCGGAGGACGATGCAGATATCAATGGAGATAAAGAGGGATTGATCACCCGTGAGGTAGCTTTGATAGCATTCCACCTGTGTGATGTGACCGTCCCACTGACTGTCTTTGGGCTTGATAACCAGAGTTTCGACTGATTGCCAGATCACACCAGTCTCTTGCTCATAACACCCCTTCAAACTAGCTACACATATACCCATAGAGTGTGTACAACATAATACCAGGTTATTTTTGCCCCATAATAGCCTTGGACTTTTTCCGAAGGCGCACATCACTTAGTTGTCCCACTGACCGTCCAATGACTGTATAGCTTGGTTGTCCCCGCCGTTGACCAGGACACGCATTGAATGAATGAGTGAACACGTGTTGTGGACAAGTACGTCACAAAGACTCATGTGATTGCAAAGCGAGGATCAATGACCAATCCAACTCGACAGGTACCGCCTGGGACACTCGGGTATGCATTGAGTGCATATGCAACTTTGCTTTCCAGTGAGAACTGAATTGCAACTGAATTACTCACGTCCAGAGTCTCGCTGAAAACAAGGTTGTATGGACGCTCTATTCAGTCTATGTTGGGATACTATACGAAAGCAGAACAGTGGGAATAGCACTCTGACGTCATGAGTTTTGGTCAGAGCTACCAAACGGGCAGGCGGGCCCCGAGGGAGGGGCCACTTTCCACTGGAATGGTTTTCAAAGTTCCGGCATTGCTCAGTGACTTGACATGAAGCATAAGTAGCGGCAATTTGAACGTGTTGGGTGTTGTTTTCTGGCCAGTTCAATGATCTATAAATGGCTGTGCACGAGGAAAGATAGCAATTGTCTGCCATTATTCTCGAGGCGTAATTCCAAAGCACTTCGGCTCCGCAGCAAGTTCAACGTGCCTAGACCACTAATATTTTCGAGTACGTGAAGGAGATACCAAGTACCGCTAGGATGTCCGTTCAAATATTATACTCGATACTATACAACAAAGATCACGAAGATCACTTGAAATAGTGCAAACAATCCAGAACTCCCAAAGCAAATAACAAAACTACTCCAACGGAAGGGGAGTTAATTTTACTAAAAGTCGGAAAAGTATTTTTTTACCACGAACTCTGTAGATGTTGGTACTCGGGATGGCAGTACGTTGTAGAGATGATAACTACCATATTGCCTGTTTGGGAGCTGTTGTTCCGCATAAGCAGCACGGTTCGCCTGCTTTGTCACATCCTCCCTTTCTATACTCAAGCGCTCTTGATACATATATTCTTTGGCTTGAAGGAAGTGAATGACCCTCTCGATGCCCAAAATATTAGCTTCTTCCAACGTAAGAGTTTCGACTCGATCGAGAAGTGCTTGATATGCGGAAAAACGCCACTCCTGCAGCCCATATTTATCACCAAGACGGATCCTCTCGGTGATCGAAATATTGTTGGGTGGTATTTGCTGGAACGCATACTTGAAGACACCATCAAATAGAAACCGATGCGAAATGCTCAGCAGGTGCAGGTTGACCTCCAGTTGTTCCGGGGCATCTGGTATGATGCGTTCGCCCGCTTGAGGCCTATCAGTATGGCTCAAGTGAGAGTCCGGTCGTTGTTCTAGACAGTATCTTCACTGACACAGAATAAAAGAACTGCAATAGGGTTTCGAATTCCTTCGCAGTCACACCTGGCAATTGTATTGGACGCTCATCGCACATGCCGTCAGGTTCCTTGCTGTCCTCGCTTGGAGAGGAAAACATGTCACGAAAGAGCTCTGATCCTTTTATCAAGAAGTGGCGATGAACCTTGAAGAGCTGGTTCTCAACCTGGTGAATATGCTCAATGCAAAGAAATGGCGATCAAGATCGGATGGGCTCACAAGGAAAATAGCCATAGGGTCGTCCTCAAAGTAGAAAGACAGGTTGCGTTCGGTGGGTCTCCTGATGAGGTTAGTTTCGAGTCCAAGAGCTAACAACGGATTGACATTACGGGGAAGCATCGCCTGCGTCAATATCATCTTGCTGATTTACTGAGTGGGAGTCAGATGTGCTGTTTGCAGCGTTTGAAGACATGTCTGCGAGACAGTAAGTCGGAGAGGTCGAAGAAGAGTGGTACGTGCGCTAGTGCTTCAGTTGGAGCCAGGCTTTATAAGTACTCGAGAATGGGGGCAGCGATGAGGCACGTGCTTCCTCGTGTCTAGAAAACGAGATCGTATCGAACGCTCGTCTCGGAATTTATGCATGCGTTAATGTGACTAGTTAGCTCCCCCTTTCGAGATACTCCCTTTTACATGGAATTCGATATACATTCCACCGATATATATCTTAAGTTTGTCTGCTCTATCTGCGATCAGGAGCAAGGATTTCAAATTGGACGCATCCATGTGTCGAAATTTTGAGTAGATGAAGGCAAGATGAAGGGGATTTCAATGTCACAATAATGACTTCGTTGCAGAACCATATCTAGCTTGCTCACTGCAATCTGCGGTATAAAAGAAATTTGCAGTACGACTGCAGTGCAAGGGGTGATATTCAGATAAGTGCCAGTGATCCGACCGCGAAATTTGACGGACTTCATCCCGCGCTTGTGCCGGTGGCCGCTCAGTTCACCTCGCTAAAAACTAACCATCTGTTCAATATCGCACTCTGTAATGTTTTTCAAGTCGTGATAAGGGAACTGCAGGTAGTCAAAACAGGAAGAGGGTCAGGACAGGGAGGCCAGAAAACAAGTCATGTTTCAGAGAAATACTTCTTCACTATGGACTGAGTTGGCGTCAGAGTTGGAGGAGGGCCAGTGTAGTACCCATTGGCACGCCTGCGACAATACCCGTGTTGTTGTGCTACAAAATCTACACGAGCTGCCTCTCGTTGGCATTCCAACCTCAAGATGTTCATTCGTTTACTTTGCATCTCCTTCGCTCCAAGAAATCGGACAACTGGATCACAGCCCAAAATTATGGCTTCTTCCACTGTCAAAGTCGTCCCGCGGTCAAGGAGGGTCCGGTAAGCTGAAAGAAGCCACTCCTCGAGGCCATATTTATCCCCAACCAAACTTCCTAGCAGGAATTTGGTCGATTAATGGCTGCAACTGGCGGAGCTCATACCGAGAAATATCGTGGAAGAGAGAGCGATGAGCTATGTTAAGTAAATCGGGATAGAGCTTGGTGTCCTGATGTACGTTGGCGAAGGGGGTGCGAGTGTGTGGCCTATGAACGCATCGAATGAGAGGGTTAATTAACACCTAGTTGCAGGAGTAGTATATGGCACTGACAACGAATAAAAGTAATCCAGTGTTGCTTCAAACTTTTTTATGGTGATCTCGCACAACAATATCGATTTTACATCGCACACTCCGTCAGGGTTGGTTCCATTCTCTTTCGAAGAAAACATGTCGCGGAAGACCTCTGACCCTTCCAGAAGTAATGACGGTGGGCCTTGAAGAGTTGGTCCCCGACCTATCGTTTTCCATTTTCGCTTAAGGCCATCCAATTTATCTCACAAGGAAGATGGCCATGGGATCGTCCTTGAAATAGTATGCATGGCTACGCTGAATAGGCCTAGGTTTATCAGCCAAGGGGTCAGCTACCGCCTGAGGTCTTAGAACGGGTGGGTATCATTACGTCGAATTGTCCTGGGTTTCGTTTTCCCGACGTGCTACTCGGGAGCTTGCTTCGTGGTCGGGACCCGGATCCATGATAGGTGTTGAGGTAGGGAGACTAGCAGCCTGAGGAAGATATTTGTGCAAGCCACCTCGTGCCTATCTTTTGTTACTATTATCATTGCGATCTACCTGCGGGAGTAGTCTGAGGCTTTACATCTGGGTGGATTGGCAACAAAGGATCTTGACCAGTTACTGTCGTACGCTGCAATTCACGAACATTCTGGACGAGCTTTACGTACAGGACCATGCAGGAATGATCAAATACTACCCCTACCGCAACCAAGTCCTCTGTTCTGTTGCTCCTTCAGCGCTCCGCAGAAGACGATGTGCAGTGTCCACACGAACTTAGCTTGAAACGCACGACATATGAAGGTGTCAACGCTAATCAATTGTTGGCTAAGAATTTGGGAATTGATTGATCATTGGTGATAACAAGAACGTTCTGGTCTTATGGGCGTACGTCTGATTACATGTCACAGGAAGAGGATAATAATACAAGTTACAAATGCTTCGAGTTGGCCGCTGTATCTGAGCCCCGTTTGCGTCAGATACCAGGAATAGATTAGAGTCCTAAAGATATTATTATTTGCCAGCGAATTTGGTTAAGGAGATGTAATCGTACTACGGGACTTCAACTTGGTGGTTGTCGTGTCCTGGACGACGAACGATGTTGGTCAGCTTAGGAGGGGAACCAGTGACGGCAGCGGAGCTCCTAGCAATGGTGGCAAGGTCGATCTCTGTCGAAAAGAGGTCGGGACATAAACGGGAAGAATCGGTAATTCGCAACACGCACGGTCACCCTTCTTAAATGCGTTCTTGCGGAGTTGTCTGGCCCTCTCCCTTTCCTCGTCCGTGAGAGAATTAGTGGTGGCACTACTTGCACTGCTGCTACGTTCCATTGGTGGTTTAGAGGATACCTCAGGTGTTATAGAAGACCCCACAGAAGGATAGGTGGCTGCGTTCGAGTTGGTCATCTGGATGAATTTGAGACAACGAAGTGTAGCATACCCGACGGGCTGTCGCCTAAGTTGCTTTCCATCTCCTCTTGAGCAAGTTCCATATCCTCGTCATCGTATGCGCCAGCTTCGAGGCGTCCCTCGTCGGCAAGACTTCCCCAGTTGTGGTTCCCTGCTCCACCCTTGCGTATGCTGGGGTCAAGGCCAGTACGAGATTCCGAACGATCCCTGTTCAGAGCGCGGGGATATGCAGCGCGTTCAGTACGAGTCATGAATGTGAATAGCAACGGTTGATACGAGATGAGATGAAGAATGCTGATAGATAGGAAGGAAGGCAGCACATGGGGTTTATATAGCTTCGGGATTACGCAGGTCAGAGACCCCAGGCCTATTCAGTGGTGCAAGCACCAACACGTCTCGTGACCCGTTGCAGTGGCGATCCCAGTACCTTTCTAGAGCTTTCTACCGGTTTTAGCGTTGAGATCCCTTCCATTATTTTTGGGCTTTTGCCACGAATAGTAGCTATGCTTATGATTCCGGCCTTCTGCGCCCTATATCTATTGCAGACAGTATACCCCCTGCACCAAGTACTCGATCCAAGAATGTGTGGGGAAACGTGGGAAATTACACGTCATAACCTTTTTGGGTGGCCTTGTGACGACCTGACAGCCCCTGACGGGGACCTTGTGATGAAAGTCGAGACGCCTCGGAAGAATCCAGGTCGTCCTCGTTTGTGATTTCTGATGGCAATCTGGACTGCGCCGGTTCAACATTCAATCTGAATAAAAGATAGCCTCATCGAGACGACCTGGCTTCATGTTCTACAGGATTGCAAATACTTGATACGTCCAACATGCGCGATTATTACTGCGCTTCCGCTTCCTGATAAACCTGGTCCCATAGGTCATCCTCATAGGTCTGGTCTCCCAGAGCGTCTTCCCGATCTATCGATTGATCATCTTGAAAGTCGGTATCATTGTTATCGGAGAGTAAATCGCCATCGCTAGAAGCTGCCAAAGCATCGGGGAGGAAACCAGGATGAATCGGTGGAACGAGCTCGTCCCCGGAGGTAGCACTAACAACGCTAATGACACTTCCGTCGTGTGCGTCAAAACTTGCAAGCAATTTCTGAAAGTACTGTTTTCTTGTCCTTGCACCGAACTCCATGGTTTCGAGACATGCCTGAACGATTGAGGGCTTGATAGTAATGTCGTCCTATTTAGTAACAGTCAGTGCGCGGTTCTTGCTATTGTTTTGGTGGCCCACTTTCCTGATCGTTTCTCTGTCGCCAGACCTTAATCGATCCTTTCATTTTGCTTTTCTCTTCAGAAAGGACAACTACACGGCCAATAACTTCAAAAACAAAGTCTCGTGTCATGGCAGTGAGTGCATCGATAACGTGAGCATCGATGTCTTCCCGTCTGTTTAGAAGGCGTTTATCATATAAACCTGTATGAAACCTAGCCCTTGATCAACACTTTGATTCACGGGAATCAATCGCCGTGCACCTTAAAAGGTTTCGGAGGTTTGGACCACTGATGAGCCTCTCTTCGTTGGACGAGTCAACTCCAGAACCGGTGGAGGTGGCCCCGGTGCCACATACTGACAGACTCGCCAACACGTCCTCTTCTGCTTTGCCTGCTGCCTGGTCGGGGGCTTGAGAAACAGCCTAGATGCACGACGACAGACTGGTGAATGCGTTAGATTCATTTTTGAGACCTGGGATCCTTACAGCCTTGTTCCGCCGTCCAGGCTTGAGCAATGAGGGCGTCATGTTCACCATTTCTCCTCTTTCTCTAGCTCGCCTGCACCTCATATACATGCGCTTCTGAAAGCGACGACGAGATATAGGAGAGGGGCTTCGTTGATACGTCCCATCATCCTCACCCTCCCTATGAAACACAAAAACCCTCGATCAACAAAGGCTAATTTTTAGTTCAGCCAGGCTTACTCACGTAAATTCGTCCCTATCGAATCGACTTATGTCAGGGAGTTCACTGGCATGCAAGAGCTCTGCTTGTTTTTCCTCCCAAGTGATCCAGTCTTTTGACATTTCGCGCGCAGCGGGCAGTTCCGCTCGAGATGGACGTCCATGTGCATAGCGTTGAGAGCCTTCTTCCAGCGCTTTCAGATATTCAATTACTTCCAGTACGTTCTTCGTCCCGACACAAGCCGCGATGAGGTCCGGGCGGAAGCGTGAATGAGTTGAGAGCGCGTGGAAGAACGCGTCCATCTCTGTCGGAGTCCAAAGGACAGAACCTATTGCGGAGGTGGGCTCCGTAGAAATAGCGTCTAGCGAGCCCCCTTGTAGATGCCTCTGTGTTTCATCAAGGTGCTGCTTAAAGATAGTCGAGTAGACGTTGAGACTGGCTTTTCCTGAGCGCATTAGTCAAGGCCGTCCAGACGTGGTCGTGGAGAAAAGTACCGCAAACCCCATTGCCAATCACGAGAGGTTTTATCCGCCAAAGATGTTCAAGCCAGCTCAAATCTTAAGCTTAGTGTGACTGTTTAATCTATGCGTGTTCTCCCAAGCTCTTCCTAAGCTTCGAAGATCAAACCGCA
Organism: Podaxis pistillaris; assembly: GCA_018524465.1. Taxonomy (NCBI): domain Eukaryota; kingdom Fungi; phylum Basidiomycota; class Agaricomycetes; order Agaricales; family Agaricaceae; genus Podaxis; species Podaxis pistillaris. The sequence continues at coordinate 18,769 of JAEUWN010000809.1, read as the reverse complement.
ATAGTTTCGGGTCACCGGTCGTTGCCAGTGTGACGAATAGGGCCCGAGACGCTATTGCGGATGATATCGAAGGAAGTGCATAATAGGTACCTGTTTGGGCCAAACCGTTGAAGGGCACAGATTCCTAAGTAAGAGGCTTGGAGAGAACCCGTCGTGACTAAAAAGGAAGTTCGATCGCACATTGGATGATCGACTTCCGGCGGTCAGGGTCCTCTGCTCCATTCCATGACAGCATCATGAGTTCCTCTTACAATTCTATCAGTTCTTCTCTGAGGTCTACAGAGACCCTTTTGGCTGCCGTCGATGCCCTCGCTGTTTTGGGTGCTTCTGCAAGTAACGCAGAGGCTCCAGATAATTGGCACAGCCGACGGGCTCTGGCCGTGGTATCTCACAAGGACGACTGGGCGTTGACTGAGGAGGGAGCGTACGTCGCTCCGTTCTTACAAACCCATTAACCTTTCCTGAATAACCTCTTTATACAGTCTCTTCGTGTACAAGTTCAGTTCTTCGGCGAACTCTATCGCCGACCAGCTCGAGGTTCAAAGCATATATCCGCTCTTCGGTGACTTTTCGATCGTCATGAGCCAAATGCGTCGAAACACGCTCGATCTCCGTGTCGCCAACTCGAAAGCAGTTCTTGACCAGCCTCGCTCTGGTTTGTGTCCCGCTGCGAACGAAGCCCTAAGCCTGTAATCATAACCTACTTCTACTCAGGGTTCAGCCTGACTATCAATCCAGCAAAAGGCTTGGCCAGTGGTGCAGAACCACCGACATTCTATGCGGCAGATGTGCACGGTTTGGGTATACTGGTTGCGGAATGTAAAAGATTGAAAGAAGTGTCAGGTCAGCACACTTCTCTGCGAGTGTCCTAGCCCTGATTCCCTTGCTCCTTCCCAGAAGTTGACAAACCGGAGGTAGTTGACGTTGCCCAATCGACGTCGCACTTCAGCTGGCTAAGGCCTTATATCTCCAAAACCGCTTACATGTCTGTCTGTGAGCCACCTGTTACCTTAGTTCCTACGTCATTCGTTCCTGGCGTTAACTCACCTGCATCCAGTATCCTCCATACCACCTGATCTTCGAGTTGCAAATAAACCGCTCTTTAAACGTCTGTCTCCTGCAAGTGCTGGTATCCCTGGCGATGACAATGCAGACATCCAAGTCATACGCGACGAGTGGGTACGGAATAAAGCTCGCTCGTTAGCTCGACAAGCAAGACGAAGGCTTTCACTACGGTTAGGGACGTTCAATGTAAACGGGAAAATGCCTTCCCAGGACCTTTCATCGTGGATTCAAGGGACGCGTGTGTCAGGCGCAGAGCTGCAGAAAACTGGCGGTTCGCCGTTTATACCACTTAAGGCCACTCCTCCGATATCCTTGGAAGACGTGACGGAGCCACTAAGGAGCAGTAAGCACTCCTCGTGTTTCTCCTGACTGATGGTAATGAGCATGTACCAGATGATCCGGGGAACAGTCCTGACGCCACCCCGACCTTCACACCTGAGCCCATTGACGACGTCCCAGATCCGGATATGTTTGTCATTGGATTCCAAGAACTCGATCTTTCGACTGAAGCCCTCGTATATTCAACGAGTACTGTAAGAGAGGATGCGTGGTGCATGGCTATATTCGCAGCGCTCGGAGAGAAGGCGGTTCACTACGAAAAGGTTACTTCCTGGGCTCTCAAGTGTTCTCGTAACTAATGAAAGCCTCGGATTAGCTAGCTTCTAGACAGCTTGTCGGCATGCTTATCGTCATTCTAGTGAAGAAAACGTTGAAACGTTATTGCGGAGAGGTGAAGGCCTGTTCTGCTGGATCTGGTATCCTGGGCGTCATGGTACGTGGGTTGAGTACCTCATTTTGCCAGCGCTGAGTCGTTTTTGTCCCTAGGGAAACAAAGGAGCAACAGCAATCCGCCTGACGTTCACGCCGTCACTCAGACCTGACAACAACACAGTTGACGCATCTTCTCCAACGGACTTGGAGGCGTCTGAACATGGCACAGAGGACTCCATGAGTGGTACGGGGCCTTTGACTCTAACCTTTGTCAATGCCCATCTCGCGGCGTTCGATGAAATGGTCGACAGACGTAATCAAGAATTCCATGAACTATCGAAGAAACTCATGTTCGGGCGGGAGTTAGACGAGACTGAGACGATTGATTATGACGATGACTTTGGCTTTCAGCCTACTCTTCCGACAAGTGTCAACATATATGAGAGTGACGCATTGTTTTGGATGGTGAGTTTCGCAGTCGCTCTTTGTGACATTTTGTGCTGATTTGTTTAAGGGAGGTCAGTTGCTCAGGGTGATGTATGATTCAAATTCTTGATATTGTGGTTATAGACCTCAATTATCGCGTGGATACCTCCGATCCTGACCTCCGTAATATACTTGGAGACAAGGATTGGCATGATAGGTTACAGACTTTGATTCGTTATGATCAGGTATCTGTACTGGCAATCATTCTTTGGAATCCACTGCTGAGATATCCCTTTCTCCAGTTAAAAAAGTCCATAGTCTCTCGGAAGGCCTTCGACGGGTTCCTTGAGCACACCGTTACACACCTTCCGTGAGTCAAGCTTTTTTCTCTGCTGAAATTCCTTTTAACATTATCAAAGGACGTATCGCTTTAGCGCCGGTCTTGGTATGGATGAACTCGGTTACGATCGGAAGTAAAGCTTTCAGTTTGCCAGAAAATCCATGGTTGACTGACTTAGATACATATAGACGTCGACCTGCTTGGACTGACAGAATTCTCTATTTCCCGGGTCCTCATTGCAACATAATTCAACATTCCTATACCAGCTACCCTCAGATCACCATGAGCGACCATAAACCGGTTGCTGCTGATTTCTCAGTTGATGTATGTCGTTTTCTCTGTTGCCCTAGGACCCGACTTAGTTTCTTGGGTAGTTCGACCTATATGAGATGTCGAAGTATGAGTCGACAGTAAGACAACTATACCGTGAAGCACATGCATTAGATGCATCCCACGAACGGCCAACCATCAAGCTCTATCAAAGTTTTCTTGACTTTGGAGAGATAAGGTACGCACGAGATCTGGTTTGGTGAATAATACTCATAAATCTCAGATACCACACTCGCCTGACCAAAACAGTAGTAATCGAGAACGTAGGCAAGGTAACGTAGGTTGCTGGCTCTCCTTTGGCTATCTCAAACAGGAGATTAGATCCCCTGTGCGTGGAGATTCGTACCAGTACAACCGGATTCGCCCCTTCGTGAGTTAGCCCATTGGCTTTCTCCTTTCTCCCTTGCTGAGGTTTAATATTGCCACGATAGACCCAGAATGGCTGTCAGTTGAACCCGTGACTGTAAGGGCACTATCTTTGTTCACAGATATCAATCTGGACTTGAAAATATTCTTCAGGGAATGTTCCTTCCCGGAGAGAAGATAGAAATAGCTTTGACAATTCAGATAAACAACCGTGTAGCGTCCTTGCTCAACCTCGGTCCTCGCGACCTTAGCGGGACGTTGATACTCCACACTGTCCTCGGGAAGGACTACTTCATCGCGATCTCTGGAGAATACTGTACTTTTTTTTTCTTTTTTTGCTCTTTGCGCATACGAACGCGCTGAGACTTGCGTGACAGTGGCATCATGTTTTGGAAACAAACTCATAACCTTGACCCGACTTCCTGGAGCGATACGTTCGTTGACCTCGTCGAAGGACCTACGCCCGGATAATCATCCCTTAAACGCTCCTAGGGAGATCATGCGCCTCGTCAATTGGCTAATGGGGAGCGCTAAACCGCCGAAGGATCTGTTTCTCATAGCCGCTGAGGAGACGATGGTTGCCACCATCCGTGAAGTGAGTCGTTGATTCCAATTTTGTGAGACGTAATCTCAATGCCATCGCCTATCATCTAGTGTCTAGATACGGGCGAAGAGTTTCCCTGGTCCTCCGACGAAGGCGAACCAACAATGAATGCTTTTCATGCTTTCGCTTGCACGCTCCTTCAGCTTCTGGAGTCTCTGATTGAACCCATCATACCCCCATTTTTGCACTCCAAGTGTGTCCAGATGACAAGTCGTGATGAGGCATTTGAGGTCCGTGGTTTGGTTGCCACTTTACTAACCTACGCCGCTTATTCGCCTATATGCTGATTCCGGATGTACAGCTTCTGGACGCGCTTCAACCAGCAGCAGTTAATGTGAGTGTCTTGCTTGCTTCTTTTACCTTTCGTGGTGAACTCATTGTGTCTTGGCATGGTAACGCCTCGCGCACGACACTTCTTTTCACTAGGTATGGATTACCCTTACCGCGTTCCTTCACTTTATCTGCCAGTCCTCTGGGGATCCTTGCTATGCGGAGAAAATCGGTGAGTTTATCTTGCGGATTTCTTTAAGCTCCCGGCATTCAATATCGCGTATTTAAAACGTGCAGCCGACGTCTTCACGTCCGTGCTAATGCGGGATGACCCAAAAGAATTAATAGCTACTCCTATCTCACCAGTCAGGAAGCGGAAGTTTTTACTTTACTTCATTACCTGAATATTGATACCTTGAAATCAATTGCGGCCAATATATTACATGAGGGTATGGTTGATATTATACGATGTCTATAGCGTCTGGACAGTTTCACTTAGGTCATGAAAACAGCTTCTTGTACGCTTTCTTCTCTCTTTCCCGAATTTCCTTCTTGCGTTGATTGATTTTAGCAAGTTCACCAGAAATGAGTGTATCCTCGGGAACGAGTTTGTTCGCCGCTATGAGATCCGCCTCCTGGCTATCCTCATTCTTCATGATGCCATGAGCCATGGCGCGGCGATATAGTGCTTTGGCTGAATTCACATTTACGAGAATCAGCACAGGTTCTGACTAATGCCAGAGGGTGTTCGCTGACCTTTATCCGCATCGCTTAATTCCAAGTTGTTGATGGCGCGAGTCGTGTTGGAAATAGCGATCAGCGCATTGCTGGTTGAAGGAGGCGACGTACGGATCGCAGCCAAAGCTGAATTAAGGAGGAGAGGGGCAAGAATGGCGTTGTAAGTTTGCTTCAGCTCTTCAGGGGAATCTACAGGAATTTCGCTATGCGTATCAAGATAGCGAATAGACTCTAGAAGCGCGAAAACGTGGTTGAGCTCTGGGCCTTTCAAGTACTAGCGGATAAATACGTACTTTGGTATTTCTGGAGTGCTTCCTCGACTTTGCCTTCCTTGTAGAGTTTATTTCCAACCTCCCTCACAACTTTGGCAACTTCAATCACGGTCTCAGGCTTAGTGAGGTCGCGGTCTTCATCATCAGGATAATCTTCGTACAGATCACCATCCGCTGTGACTTGCTCGGTAAGAGAAGGATCGGAGGGGTCTAACTCGCCAGAGTCCGTAATAACTACCGCAGCCTTGGGAACATCGCCACTAGCAGTAGGATTATTCTCGATTTGCCGGACTGGCCATGGGACAGACTTTAAGCGAGAGCGTGGTGTGAGAGGAAAACACGCGTACCGATCGACTTGCCCCGGATGACCTCGCCGAACACAACATGCTTCCCGTCGAGATGAGGGGTTGGAGCAACAGTGATAAAGAATTGGGAACCATTGGTGTTGGGGCCGGCATTTGCCTGAGAAGGGTTCATTTTAAGACCACCTAATCATGATTCCCTGTGCGATGAAGAGAACGCACCATGGAAAGCAAGAAAGGTTTAGTGTGCTTCACGGGGAAGGCCTCATCTTCAAACTTCTCCCCGTAGATGGATTCACCACCAGTACCTGTTGAACATGTTAGAGAGCTCCCGGGAAATGGATGGGTTACATACCGTTTCCAGCAGTGAAGTCACCGCCCTGGCACATGAACCTATCCAAGAAAGGCTCAGCATCATTTCTGAACCGCTCAGGTTCGCGTACATACCCTTTAATTACACGGTGAAAGGTGGATCCCTTGTAATGCAAGGGCTTGCCCAACTTGCCGACACCTTTTTCACCAGTGCACAAAGCCCCTTTTGCCCTGAGTCAGACCAAGAACATAGGTGGAATTACGTGCCGAGCATACGGAAGTTCTCTGCGGTCTTGGGAACGAGGTCATTGTAAAGGGAAAAGACAATGCGACCTGCGGGCTTGTCTCCAATGCTGATGTCAAAGTAGGTGATGGGACGTTGGGAAGACATAGTAAATGCTTCAAATGTCGGACCGATCGTGGAGATCGTTGGGACAAACACCTAGGGGACTGGTAATATATCGTCGGAAGATAATTACGTAACCGAAGTAGAAAGTGCTGGAATATGTTGGAAAAGTCCATCTCGGTGCCTCCGTCGCTCCTCAACGTTCTGATACCTCAGGCCTCAGGCGTAGAAGAAAATGCGACACAATTGAATGTCGTTGGGGAAAGGCCATACCCATGCAACGTGCAAGTGATCGGTGGTTGTAAACATTGGATTCGTATCTCAACTAGCTTGCCTGTTCTTTTTGAATGAAACTGCGGATACAAACCGCGGCGAATAGTCGTTGGTGTGTACAAGTTTTTCGATGAAAGACCTAGATAAAGCGCTGCAGCCCTCGGGTTTTTATACTTGTTTGTGAGTGGGGACGTAGCCAAGCAGACGCTACTTTATAAAGCAAAAATCGCCGGAATGCCATCCATCAGTTCAGACTTCAAACATCTGTGTCAAACTTGAACTTCTACGGTTTCATATGTACGTACATGCATATGGCACAAAACCTCCTCCCCTTCATCCGCAAACACCGTCACATCTAACTTCCAAAACTGCGAGATCTCCTACGAAGGTTCTCAAGCCAGGGAAGGTGGTTAGTTTACGACGTTCGGGGATAAGGTGTAGCTGAGCAATCAATAGAAAGGCAACCTGCCAATACTTCACCCAAGTGTCCTGCCGGGTGTGTTCGGGATAGATCAACGGGAAGACTCACTTCTCTCGCAGGTGGTTGCGCTGGTTATTAGCTTGTGCATGCTCAGTGTTGTTCAACTTGCTGAGCGCTTATTGACATGATCGCCATACGCCAAGGGCGTCACCTGATGAACGATGAGGCTTTTCTCTATGATGAATTCACATCGAAGAGATTCACGATACATACATTCGTTTGACACGTTCAATGATACCGCCACAATTCCGAGCTCCTAACAAAGCATGGCTTCTTTTCAGTGTTTTATGTCGTCATGCCCGGATGGTGTGAGATTTGAGCCTCCGGGCATCGCCATATCGCAAACGATATGTCAATCCCATACTGGCCATATCTACGGCTATATAGTGATATCAAAGTAGCCTCTGGAGTGGCGTATGTTCCGTATGATCCCTATATGGTGACAACAATAGAATGGGTCGTCTATATCCGGTGTAATCAGAAGGACAGCAGCTCCACTAGTGTCCAACCTGACCCAGTTGTGCGTGCCAGAAGTTGCCAGAAGTCGTAATGACAAGAAAATTGAATTGCGAACACTAGGAAGGAACCGATATCCACGACCCGGAAATCCTGAGACTTTGATTGCACCTCAGGAAATGATACCGACAGGCTTGTGTGTATATATTCCAAGCCATCAAAAGCGTCGTAAATGGGACTCCTAATGTCATATGACATTACAAACACATTTTCAGGTTACTGTAATTGTTGCTCGGGAGGCGTTCCGAGATCCCGGAACGTGATAATGGCCGTGACTGTAATAATGTCGTGTACCATATTCCTTCAAACTGTCAGAACGGATGCAACACCATCCAATCCGATGGAAGAGAAGTGCGCAGATACTCGGGGGAAGTCCCGAAAAACAACTCCATTAACCGACACATACGGGACATATATTGAATGAGTCAATTGCATATGTTAGAAAAATGCCAAGGGAGCATTCAAGCGTCCGAACACGCCCTGAAATGACCATTGCCTCGTGCCCGCCCTGCCTTGATGGTACCGATTTTTGGTTCGGCAAGTTGCAACGAACGCCTGTCGAGTCTAGGGATTCTATAGACTGAATATATCGGGCACTACCTCTTGTAGGTCATGACGGCTTCTCCGAGGACTTAAGGATCTCGATCCCTCGTGGCGTATCAAGCATCGCGATTGCTACTTTTAACTTGCAAAGCCCAAAAAAATGTAATTTCACTATATATACCTCCTTTCTAGACTTTTGTCGCCAACATCTATCCCTCTTGCGTGTTCACAAGACCCCCTCAGAACACTCTTGGGTAGAACAGCGATGGCCGGGCTTATCACCATACTCGACGTTATCGCTCTCGCACTTACTGGCCTTGTCATTATACGGCTTTATGCTCGGAATGCTAGCACGCCTCTACCTCCTGGCCCCAAGGGGTGGCCCTTGCTTGGGAATCTACTTGAAATACCAACTGCTAAGGAGTGGTTCGCGTTCGCTGCCTTGGGCGAAAAATGGGGTAAGGTTCCATTGGTTCGACCATTTACCGTCCTGACCACAGTCCAGGTGATATGGTATCTATCTCTGTCTTCGGTCAGCGAATGATTATCGTGAACTCTGCCAAAGTCGCAACGGAGATGCTCGACAAGAAAGGCTCCATTTATTCCCACCGTCCAATCATGCAAATGGGCGGAGAGATGGTTGGGTGGAAAAATACTCTTGTCCTGATATCCTATGGAGAACGCTTTCGGAATTATCGCAAACTTTTCCACCAACTGATAGGAAGTAATGATTCCATGTCGCAATTTTACCCTATTGAAGAAGCAGAAACCCATAAATTCCTTAAACGCCTTCTTTCCGCACCACAGGATTTGGCCGGACATGTTCGCAGGTATGTTGCACGTTCCTGGCGCACCCATTTATCACAGAGTCTTACATTTTTCTAGGACTGCTGGGGCCATCATCCTTCGGATCTCGTATGGCTATCGAGTAACAGAGGAAGACGATCCTTTTGTCGAACTGGTTGATCGTGCAATGGAGCAATTCTCGCTATCTACTGCGCCAGGCGGTTTTTTGGTTAACCTTGTCCCAGCGCGTAGGTGCACTATGCAATTCATGATAATAGGCGCTCAAGTCTCTTCCTTTGCCAGTGGATCTACTTCCTTCTTGGTTTCCTGGAACTGGTTTCAAGAAGACTGCTCGGGAATGGGCGAACACGTTGAACGATATGATTGAAAGGCCCCACCAGTATGTGAAAGATCAATTGGTGAATTTCTTGTTGTAGCCATTGACCGGGATCCACTAAAATGTTCTTGTACAGGCCGCTGGAATTGCAGAACCTTCGTTTACGGCAAGACTCTTAGAAGAACCCAATCTGACACCCGAGAAGGAGTTTGATATCAAGTGGTCAGCTGGTTCCCTCTATGCGGGCGGAGCAGATACCGTAAGTTACTTGCCTTGCACTCCATTTCCAATAAGGGGGTCGCGAATAACCTGGGATCAAAAATAGACCGTCTCGGCTATTTACGCGTTCTTCAAAGCGATGGCGCTTTATCCTGAAGTTGCCGCTAAGGCACAAGCAGAAACCGATTCCATCGTGGGACCGGATCGCCTTCCGTCCTTTGCTGATAGAAGCGATTTACCCTTCGTCAATGCACTTGTGCTCGAGGTCCTGCGATGGCACTCGGTAACCCCGACTGGTACGTTAGCCGCCCTCCTAACCGAGCGGAAGAACCATCAAAAGCTGAAATCAAAACAAGGTGTTCCCCATGTTGTGATGGAAGATGATATCCATGACGGCTATTTGATTCCTAAAGGTACTCTTATCATTACAAATATCTGGTTCGTAGTCATCCTTTCCTCTAAATCACCGCTCAAAATTGATGATCTACACCGCCGCTTATCTATCATAGGAAAATGCTGCACGATCCAAAGGTATACTCGGACCCGATGAGGTTCAACCCAGATCGCTTCTTGGGGCCCAATCCTGAACCAGACCCCCGCCAAGCATGCTTCGGATTTGGAAGGAGGCAAGTCATTTATTGTATCATCCTCTGTGCCTCTCTCGCCTAACTATCACCCGTGTCCTGATTTAGGATCTGTCCAGGTAATATTTCAGTATCAACGAACCCTGCAGGGTTTTGATCGTAATGTTCGTTTTTCTGCCACCGCAATCCAGGACGGGTTTTGGCCGATGCATCTATTTTTATCTCATGCGCCATGACTTTGGCGGTCTTCGACATATCAAAATACATGGAAGATGGGAAAGTGATCGAGCCTATTGTGGATCAGACAACTGGTACTGTTAGGTATGGCAACGGATCGTCCTCCTCTGTGCGAAACGCTGAAGATCACGTTACTCCAGCCACACAACCGAGTTTCAATGTTCGATCAAACCGCGATCTGCGAAGGCACTTGAGCTCATCAATGCAGAGATTCAACATCACTGAACATCCATCACGGACGTCTGATGGCGCGAGGAAGGTTCCATTTCTAAGTTGGACTGATTGTGCCAACTGGGATTTATGGGCATTAAGAAATTCGTTCTTGGGTCTTCCTCCGATCATATTACTAAGGAGGGACAGCAATGGGAGCGTGGCGTGGCTCTAAGTCCTCCAAACCTTCACATAGGATTCTATCAAGATCTCTTCTTCAATCTTTTCATCAGCTTCCAAACTTGTGTAGCGTAACATTAGCATGTACAGTAGTCACATCCTTTCTCGCTTTCACTGCTTTCTGTGCAATAAAACCAATCCCTACGAAACCGTGACTCGACGATGCAAGTAGTATTCCTCTGCCCATCTACAGGTGTGGAATTCAAGGAACTAACAGGGCCTACCCCCAGCCTACCCGTCGTCCAAGGCTCCTTTCCAAAAAGGCATCAGGTAGCTAGACAGACGGCCCCTTGGACAAACATGTGTAGCGTGCCTAGGTGTCTAGAGTGTGGATAGAGAGCTAGTACTAGCTCCTTTGGTTCACCGAAGACCTTGTCTTCGGCAAGCGAAGCATCCAGTGCACGAACGGAAAGCAGGCTACATCTGAGGGTAGTGGCTGTAATAGCATCGGGTAAGCCCGTTTTCCCATAATCTTTTATCGTGGAACAGATTACTTAGGACTCGGAGGCACTCACGTAGGCCCGAGAAGAAGAGACTGAGCAGAGTAGTGTTGAAGAAGCATGAGTGCCTCTCTTCTGATGAGGGCCTGGGATTCGGTGGCGTTCTGATCACACCCATCAATAGCCCTTAGCCCACAAACTAGCTGGACACAACAGCGCATGATTGCGAAGCGAAAATGGGAATGTCAAGCTCATTAACCGCTGCAAGGATCTCATACTTCACTCCGTGGGCAAGGTCTCAAGAGGGCTAGGAAGCACAGACAGCAAGGCCTTTAACAAACCTAGACCCCCGTGTGGGACACTTCTGCTGGCCCTAAGGCATATGCAAGACGTTGGATGCCGCCAATTTGGCGTAGGGCGGCACGAGAAGAGAAGAGAAGGCGAAAGGAACATCTTGAGTGCTGATTGCTATCACTTGTGTAACGTACGCCAGAGCAGCCTTCCTACTTCCTCTCCCACTGGCTTCACGGACTATCACGGCTTGGATGAAGAAGCCGCTGGCCGCTTGATGAAGGGGCTAGTCCCTGGTGTTTCTACACCCTGATGTCGCTGCTCTGGTTTGCCCTCCGACGTATGCGCAGCTTATCCCGCGGGAAACTTTCTGGAGTGATGAACTGTAAGGACAGGGACTCTTGTGATATGGCGCTGAAGGGTTCTTTTGGGGGGACGCTACAGCCGCATTTTTTGCGTCAAACGGGATGAAGTCAGAGACACGGGGTTGACAGTCGGGCATAGAGGTGACGAGGTTATACAGCGGGCCCATGACGTCGTGATCGATCCAGTTTCATGTTCAACTTCAATTTTGGGGCCAACGTCATAGCGGAACACTTTTAATCGTTCCGCGGAAAATTACGGAGAACAAACAGGTGAGTACCCTCAGTGAGGGCTCTTTGCTAGCGTCATAAAGGGTTTGCTGGTTTGCTAGATGTCTCGAAACGCGAAAGCCTCTGAATAGAGGATGATCCTCGGTTCCTTTGATACTTATCTACAACGCGCATGACGTCTCGAGTAGAATGATGGTTCCATGAGCGTGCATTCATTGAGGATGTGACAGTGTCTCTAGATTGCGGTCACATTTATACTGGAATATGCCAGCGGCATAGCCAGTTGGGCGAATCAGCAACAGAAATATTAGTGTCGGCAAGAGGCTTAATGAAATGGTTCTTTGGTATGATTATGTGTACAGTGAGGCTCAAACGGGGACTATAAACGGGGATATGATGCAGTGCGCGCAGTGCCTCTCTGGGAGTGCAGAATTCAAAAAGGAAAAGAATGTCTGAACGACTGAGGCCTTCAGAGGATGCTCCGCAAGAACAGAAATATTTTGTGAAACAGACTACCCTTCAAGTTGTGAATAAACGAACGAACAGGAAGCCAGAGGTACAGGATATTCGGGGGGAAGTAATATGGAGCCAGACACCATGTTTGACATCGTGTTCTAGGTACAACCGCTGGCATGACGGAACAAAGTTCCCGACATGAGTGGGAGATATGCTACATCGAAAAGATCGATTCCTCAAGGGGGGAAATATGATGTGGAAGCTACGAAGATCTTGTAAATGTCCGCATTGTTCATACAATCCGAAGATCACAAGCATTAAGAACCCGGGGTGTCTCCAATTCATCAATACGTAGGTGAAGAGAGAAGCTGGTATTTACGGATTTCTATGAGAAGTAATGGTATGGCATCGCTGAGAGCTCTTTTCCATCATTGCACTGCTTGACGAGCCGAGGCAAACTGGAATCAGAAAATATCGATGTCATAGTCGTGATGAAGGCCGAAGAAAAATTCCAGGTGACGAGATATGACGTCTCTTTGGGGGATTGAAGGAAGTCGTACTTGAAGCTGAGACGTTTCTAACACCGATAAACAATTTGTTCGATAGGGTGAGAATAATCAGCATATATACCCCGACCCAGTGGCGCATAGATACGACCGTGTCACCTTGTGTGCATGAACAAGTGACAAACATAAGACCGCACGGCCTTTGCAGAGGTCAACGCCTGACGTTTCAGGACCGCCGGCAGTAGCGAACCTATGTGGACTTGACGAACAAAGTCCAGGATAGCCCGTCAAGCACCTCGAGCTTCAACTCAATTCAAACTCCGCGAACCAAGGGTACAGTCATTGGACGATCGGTGGCGAATGGAGACTCAGCGGAGGAAATTTCGCATTCCCACTCGAGGTTTTCACCTTTTCCCTTCAGACCTTTTGTAATTATATACCCTAGTGTCTCAATTACAGAATGAAATTGTTTTGGCTATTATCAGCCCTCTGACCATGGCACAATGACTGAGGGAATCATGGGCAGTCTCTTGTGAAACAAGGTACCTCAACTTAGGCATCAATCAAGTGCACAATAGTGCTACAACATGGATCCCCATGTTATACAAGTTAAATGGTATTCATTCCGAGGCTGCCTGCAGTCGCAAAGTGTCCAAAACCTGAAGTTATTATAGAGGGCTTCCTGGATGAGATCCATCACATCAAGTATTTCCAAATTTCATCAACAAATAACTGTATTTATTTATAAGTCTGTTCGGATATGGTAATAAGTGCAGTATTATCCGTATTCTGGAATATGGCCAAATGTTGTGCCGATGCTCGCTGACGAGAGAAATGACTATATTGGGCGTCGTGTGAATAATTATCAAAATCAGAATACGGGTGATACCGCGCTTATTATCATATCCGAACAGACCCTGTACAAGAAAATTGCGATGGGCTCGGCACAAATCCTCAAATTACTATCCGGATTTGATCAGGAACCCCTCTGCCAATGGTGGTCCTAATTTAGCCTGATAACTGTTCGTAATTCCATGACATTTGATAGCTTCGTACACACGAGCATACACAAACGCTTTTTAGATGAAGCCTGAGGCCTGAGGTACGATGACATTGGTTTCTCCGAGGACTTACGAATCTCGATCCCTCGTTGTATCCCAGTTATCATGATCGCTACTTTAAACTTTTAAGACCTGAAAAATGCAATCTCTGTATATATACCCCTGTTCTAGACTTTTCGCCACTAACATCCATCCCGTTTTCACAATACCCCTCCCAAGATTCCTCTCCCTAGTTACATAAAGTAGTAATGGCTGGGCTCATCAACATTCTCGACGTTATCGCCCTCGGACTTGCTGGCCTTCTCGTTATACGACTGCTTTATGGACGTAATACCAGCGCACCTCTGCCTCCTGGTCCCAAGGGGTTGCCCTTGCTTGGAAATTTACTGGACATGCCAACTGCTAAGGAGTGGCTCACTTTTGCTGCTTGGGGCGACAAATGGGGTAAGGATATATTGGCTCTGCTGTTTACCGTCCTTGACCACAGTCCAGGTGATATGGTATATGTTTCAGTCTTCGGTCAGCGAATGATTATCGTGAACTCTGTTAAAGTCGCGATGGAGATGCTCGACAAGAAAGGCTCCATCTACTCCGACCGTCCAGTCATGCAAATGGGCGGAGAGATGGTTGGGTGGAAGAATACTCTCGTTTTGTTACCTTATGGAGAACGTTTTCGGAATTATCGCAAGCTCTTTTATCAATTGATTGGTACCAATGCTTCCATGTCACAGTTTTACCCTATCGAAGAAGCCGAAACCCATAAGTTCCTAAAACGCCTCCTTTCCACACCGCAGGATTTGGCCGGACATGTTCGCAAGTATGTTGCACGTTCCTGGTGTACCCATTATCATGGGGGTTTACATTATACTAGGACTGCCGGTGCCATCATCCTTCGTATTTCGCATGGCTATCAAGTAACGGAGGAAGATGATCCTTTTGTCGAACTGGCCGATTGCGCTACTGAGCAATTCTCGCTATCTACCGCGCCCGGTGGTTTTTTGGTTAACCTTGTTCCAGCGCGTAAGTACACTATGCAATTCACGATATTAGGCGTTTATATCCCTTCTTGTACCAGTGGATCTACTTCCTTCTTGGTTTCCCGGGACTGGTTTCAAGAAGACTGCTCGGGAATGGGCGAACACGTTGAACGATATGATTGAAAGGCCCCACCAGTATGTGAAAGATCAATTGGTGAATTTCTTGTTGTAGCCATTGACCGGGATCCACTAAAATGTTCTTGTACAGGCCGCTGGAATTGCAGAACCTTCGTTTACGGCAAGACTCTTAGAAGAACCCAATCTGACACCCGAGAAGGAGTTTGATATCAAGTGGTCAGCTGGTTCCCTCTACTCAGGTGGAGCAGATACCGTAAGTTACTTGCCCTGTACCCCATTTCCAATAGGAGGGTCGCGAATGACCTGGCATCAAAAACAGACAGTCTCGGCTATTTACGCGTTCTTCAAAGCGATGGCAATTTATCCTGAAGTCGCCACTACGGCACAAGCAGAAATCGATTCCGTCGTGGGATTGGATCGCCTCCCGTCATTTACTGATAGAAGCGACTTACCCTTCGTCAATGCACTTGTACTTGAGGTTCTGCGATGGCACACTGTAGTCCCGACGGGTACGTTATCCTCCTTTTTCTCCTAGCAAAAAACTCATCGGACGCTCAAAACAAGGCGCTCCCCATGTTGTGATGGAGGATGATATCCACGATGGCTACCACGTTCCTAAAGGCACTCTTATCATCACAAACGTTTGGTTCGTCACCTTTTTCTCCTGTAAACAACTCCCAAAGATAAATGATCCATGTCACCGTTTGTTAATCACAGGAAAATGCTACACGATCCAAAGGTATACTCGGACCCGATGAAGTTCAATCCAGATCGCTTCTTGGGACCCAATCCTGAACCAGACCCCCGCCAGGCATGCTTTGGGTTCGGAAGGAGGCAAGTCATTTACCGTATTATCCTCTGTGCTTCTCTCGCCTAACTATCACCCGTACCCTGATTTAGGATCTGTCCAGGTAAGATTTCAGTATCAACGAACCCTGCAGAGTTTTGATCGCGATATTCGTTTCTCTGCCACGACAATCCAGGACGGGTTTTGGCCGATGCATCTATTTTTATTTCATGCGCCATGACTTTGGCGGTCTTCGACATATCAAAATACATGGAAGACGGGAAAGTGATCGAGCCTATTGTGGATCAGACGACTGGTACTATTAGGTATGGCAGCGGATCACCCTCTGCGTGTGAGACGCTGAAGATCACGTTACTCCAGTCACACAACCGAGTTCCAATGTTCGATCAAACCGCGATCTGCGAAGGCACTTGAGCTCATCAATGCAGAGATTCAACATCACTGAACATTCGTCACGGACATCTGGTAGCGTTAGGAAGGTTCCGGGTTTAAGTTGGCCCGAGAAATGACCTCTCGGGTCTTCCTCGGTGTCATATTACTGACGAGCGACAGCAACAGGAGTGTGGCGTGGTTCTAAATCCTCCATGTTTTACATATGTTTCTATCAATACTTCTTCCTCAGTCTTTTCATCAGCTTCCAGACCTGTGCGGCGTGATATTAGGATGTACAGTAGCCGCTGTCCTTGAAGTCCTCTCGCTTTCACTGCTTCCGATGTAATAAATCAATCCTCAGGAAACTGTGACTCAACAATGGAAGTAATATTTCCCTCCGCCCATCTCATACTATCTTCCATCCTCGATCTAAGCGAAATGCCTTACATTTTATACGCTCGGAACCGCGGTTTCGAGCACTTTCCAACAGTCTAGTTTCATGATAATCCGTGCAGTAGGTACGGAGATATGTTGCGTTCTTTTTACCACAGGACCTCATATAAGCCGCGTCATCAAAATTGACCGATTTTGGAGAAAAAAAAAACGGCTGGTGCCCTGTGTTCCGCGGTAAGGAACTAACCAAGCCTACACATCATCCATGACCTTTTCCAAAAGGATATCGAGTAACCAGAGTGCCCCTTGGACAAACAAATGTCCCTGTGTCTAGGTGTCTAGGTGTCTAGGTGTGAATAGCCTAGGCTGGTTCTAGCTACTTTGATTCACCGAGCACCCTGTCTTCGGCCAAGCGAAGCATCCGGCTACACCTGAAGGCAGTGGCTGTAATAGCATCGGGTAAACCCGTTTTCCTGTAATCCTTCATCATGGGACGGATTACTTAGGATTGAGCAGGGTAGTATTGAAGAAGCATGAGTGCTTCTCTTCTGGTGCAGTGAAGGCCTGGGATTTGGTAGCGTCCTAATCACACCCTTCAATAGTCTTTAGCCCGCGAGCCGACTAGACATCACACAGCGCATGATTGTGGAGAAAAAATGGGAATGTCAAGCTCATTAACCATCGCAAGGACCTCATACCTCACTCTGTGGGCCAGGTTTCAAGGGGGCTAGGAAGCGCGGACAGCAAGGTGCAGGACATTTCCGCTAGCCCTAAGGCACCTTCGAGTCATTGGATGCCGCCGATTTGGTGTGGGGCGGACGAGAAGAGAAGAGAAGGCAAGAGGAACCCACAGTGAACATCTTGAGCGCTGATTGCTATCACTTGTGCACACACATCAGAGCAGCCTCCTACTTCCGCTGCTCCCACTGGCTTTATTGGCTATTGAGGTATGGGCGAAGAAGTCGCCGGCAGCCTGATGAAGAGCTAGTCCCTTGTGTTTCTACACCTGATGTTGCTGCTGCTCTGGTTTGCCCTCCGATGGTATGGGCAGCTTATCCCGTGGGAAAGCTGTAAGGACAGGGACTTTTGTGACGTGATGCTGAAGGGTCCTTTGAGGGGGTACAACCGCCGTATTTCTGGCGCCGAATGGGATGAGGTGAGAGACACGGGGTTGACAGTCGAGCATAGAGGTGACGAAGTTATTCAGCAGGCCCAAGACATCGAGATTGATCCAGTTTCATGTTCAACTTCCAATTTTGGGGCCAACGTCATAGCGGAACACTTTTAATTGTTCTGTGGAAAATTATGGGAAACACAACAGGTAAGTTGTCTCGAAACGCAAAAGCCTCTGACTAGAGGATGATCCTTGGTCCCTTTGATACTTATCTACAACGTGGATGACATCTCAAATAGAATGATAGTTCCATGAACATGCATTTGTTGAGGATATGACAGTGCCTGTAGACTGTGGTATTCATGTGGGAATAAACCAGCAACATAGCCAGTTGGGGAAATCAGTGACCAGATTGTTGGTGTTGGTAGGAGGTTTAATGAAATAGTCCCTTGGTATGACCATGTGTACAGGGAGGCTCAGAAGGACTAAAGGTGAGGATGTATGGGTGCTGCAGCACCTCTCTTGAAGGCAGATCTTCAAAAGGAAAAGAATGTCTGACTGGCTGAGGCTTAGTGTTGCTGTGGCTTAGCTCAGCTCAGCTCAGTTGGGCTTTCTGATAGCTCAGCTTTTCATCAGCTAAAAAGCTAGAAGAAGCTGGTGGAATGGTTTAATTCAGCTTAGCTTCCCAGCTAGCTGGTTTGAGCCAGTGGGGGAATGTTGCTTGAGCTTGACACTGAAGTGGAAGGTTGAGGGAGAAGGAATCACCTCAATATATTGTACTTGGATTGACTTGGGAATATAAGGAGCACAGTAACCATATTGAAAGGCTGTAAAAATGGGAGTGTTATGGTACTACATGTTCAGTTTCCCTGAGTACCTAAACCTAACAGGCCCAAAAACTGTTCAACATCATCTGGAACTGAAGTCTGTTCTTTTTTTTTTTTTGAAATCAATTCTATTCTGGTCAATTGTAAGGGCTGAGCCCTTACTGTTGTGTTACCTCTATTTCTGCATTATCTTGAGCCATTCTCTTAATAATTGATTATTAATTTTCTTGTTTGTCATCATCCTTGATAGATCACTCAATCCATCAAATACACATTCCTTATAACCCTCATCATCAGCTGTTGTTAGGACAGCTGACCTTATACCTACACTATGTACATCCCAAT
>JAEUWN010000805.1:0-50632 GCA_018524465.1 Podaxis pistillaris | reverse complement strand
CATTCACTCCTGAGAAAGCTGCCAGTGTAAAAAGGAACGGTAGTGTTAAAAGGACCGCTAAGTGACTGTACATAGCAGGCTTAGCAAGGGAAAAAATACCCATCCCTCGATTTCGATGGGAGTGGAACGGGTTGCAACTGGAATAATAGGGTGTGATTGTCGGAGGAGGGACAAGCACGGTAAGAAATTTGACTGCTCAATAATTCCAAAGTCCTTGTCGTGATGGTGAATGTGGGTACCCTTAAGTTTCCTCGTAACTATGGCTGTCGGACACGGTGTGACGGGCAAATTTTACGAAAAAAAAAGTATCAGTCAGCTCCGAAAATAAGTCATCTTTATTCCTCGGCTACCCTGTTGGTATGCTTCTATTTCGAGGTTGGAAGCAAATTTCTGCCGGTAATACCAGGAGCTCTTAGGGTCGGACTTCAGTCTACTACCGTTCATCCAACCTCCTCCTTTTTTAATGTTCCTCTTCCCAGTTGTCAGGCAATTCGGGAACTCACATATCAGAGATACCGATTGGCAATGCATTCGGAAAGTTTGGGGTCACCATCGGGCGCGGGTAAGGATGAATTCCTTAGCAACACCCTGCCAGCTTTCTTCCAATTAAATTTGGAAACCGGAGAACATGATGCATGATGAAGGTGGCGACCATGTGCGTGAACGAAAATGTCCCAACAGACAAAGTCAAACGACCTTCGCTAGTTGGTCCGTCATGGCATCCTTTTCTTGTGATCTGTGTCAAAATTATCAACCCGTATCATCGACAACGAAATATCACATTCATTCCAAGCAGAAAGACTCCGCCTTGGACTCTCTGGATGGCGCCTTCGGTTACCAAGTTCCGAGATATCGTCGTTCCCCATCCCAAGCACCCTTGGGCGCTATCGTTTTGCCGACTCAATCGTCAGTGCGCCTTCCCGGATGCTCGTCTGATCAATGATGGTGTTGGTGTTCATGAGCACACTACCATCAGTTACTAAGAGTCCAAGCCTTCAGCCGGCGTCTCATCACCCACTAGCAACACACATGCCCCGGGAGACATACTGGTCTGCAACTTCCTTTAAGTATGGGATTAGCTTCCGTGTCTGCCTGATCCTGGGGCCCGACGGGCCGGTGCCTCAACGCGTACCGGGATGGGTGGAGCTCGACTTTGACTAGGACGTCATATTTAACACAGTAAATATTCTGGCCGTGATGCCGAACCTCTGGTCCCAACCAGTTCTCGCCTTTCGTGTGGGATTTGGATGCAGATGAAACGCTTGTGTGGCCTGAGCCTTGTAACTCCCAGGCCCTTCGCGACGGTCTCATGTCTGATCCTCATTTTTGAACAACCATCTACTTGGCGTACGCCTGATTTAAGACGTTGGACTGATTCCGGTGGCTACTAGCCCAACCAACATGCACAACAAATGGAAATGATGCGGGTGGAATCCGGCCTCAAACTCAGCACTCAGCATCCAGTACTCAGCACTCGGCGCCCGGCGTTCAAATCAGCATCCCAGCTGCCTCTGGACCACCCGACAGCTCTGGACATGACACGCCTCCTAGTGCTACTGAGAAACCTTAGCCTTAGTGCTCAATGCTACTAATATATCTCACTATCACTTGTTACCAGGTCACTGGTCGCTACCTATGATATCAAAGACGTGATGATGCGGTACAGGAAACGTCGTACTAAGACTGGTTTGTAACTATGTTCTCGCGGTTGATGTCTATAATCGTTCACGTAGGAGCTGTATAAAATCCTCTGAGGGTGGGATCCTGGCGAATGCCAGGTGGGTCGCTTGATGCTTCCCTGGTCCCTTGATGTCTTCGAACTCGACTGTTACTCCACTGCTCTCCTTTGACGGGTCAGGTGAGAACAAAGCTCACCAGAAAATTGTGACTATTGAATTAGCCAATAATACCCACCGACGCCTTCCAAGCATTCATTCCAGAACCCTGCTTAGTGGAGCTGCTTCACGGTGGCTGGAACATCGACGGGTAGTGGCTATTCGGAATAATACAGAAATCGCATTTCAGTTTAACGGTGCGTTTTGATTTTGATTGGCTTCAACGAGGCCTTCACTCAAACGTGCACAGGCACTAGAGTTGCCGTTGTTGGTTGGGAACATGAACAACGTACACCGATACCAGAACAGCACCTACCTCGCTGGTCTTGTTTTGTGGACGGACAACCCATTGATCCTTCGAGCACCCACGGTGGAACCGACAATCCTGCTGATGGAAGGAAACGGATTTGCCAGACTAAATCTCTTCAACCTGGCCTCCACAACGTCACTGCCAAAGTAGAGGTCTCCCAACTTCCTGCCTTCTTTCATAGCATTCGTTACATACCTCTGCCAAACCACATGAACCTGAATAATCCTTTTCTGAGGATCAATTCTAGCGACCCTGGTATCAAAGGGAGCTGGCACTTCCGTGTGCATAAGCCTAACAGGGAGTCGGGGCGAAACAGGAACATGTCCGTCGAATTCCGTGGCAAGTACTTCTTTCACCACCAATAATCCTTTCTCTGATTATCCGTCCAGGTCGCACCCTCTGGTGGTTTGGAGATGCTAAGGGCGTGAAAACCTTAAACATGACCCTGGACGGGTCGCCAATTACCGTGAACGTCCTCACACGTGATAAGCATCACCCAGTTTTCTCTGTTGACGCGAAGAACCAAAGTGCCCAGACCCACACCCTTACCTTCACACCACCCGCATATGCACGCATCTCGCTCGATTACCTACTAGAAACCCATGTTGACCCATTGCACGCCCCAACCCCGAGCGCCAACAACGGATCAGTAGTTCCCAAGGCCGTTCTAGCGGCGTCAATTGTAGGAGGGGCTGTGGGACTTCTTCTACTTGCCCTAACTGTGGTCCTCGCTATCAGGGTCGTTCGTAAACGGCGTCAGCACAATACTTGGAAAGACTCTGCACTCCCCTCATTGATTATGAATCCCGGCTCTAAGATATCCTCAAGCCCCTCGTTCAGCCGCGAGGTGGTTACAGGAGACATTGAATACAATCCGGAAGCACAGAAAAAGCTAGATAATATGCACAATACCCAACTCACGGAACCTCCAGCAGCAGTCGTTCTTCATGCAGACAGTGGACTGCGAATCCCCCTTCATGTGTCGGAGGTTCCTCCTCGTTACACTCAGATTTGACGGTACATATGCGGTAATTCTGTTGTGCACCGTTTCATATAACATGATTACATTCTTCCCGTTGATCATTGTTAGAGAGGCGCTCCAAATAGGGTGGTTTGCTAGGCGAGGACGATGACAGTAACACAAATTCTCGACTCGATTCAAGGAAGGAGCCACAAGCACCTGGTCTGATCCTTCCGTAAAGGTCGCTTGAAAGGGACACGTGTGTAGACCGGTAGGCTTTATCAACAAGTGTTATCATGCCCCTTGTTGCAGAAGGATAGAGGGATATAAAGATAAAGATACTTGGGCCGAACCCCACGCGGTAAGTGCATTGATTATAGGCCTTTTGTGGATGAATCTGGGATCAATGGTGCCTCAGCGCTCAGCCATCAGCGTGACCACAGTCACTGTGCACTTAATTAAGTACCATCACATGTCAGTCATCATACATCATGTCTAGACCTCTCTGCAACAGCCAGCGACCAAAACGGAGCGCATTCGGCACCAGGCATAGGGCCGAACAAGGATGCCAACCTGGACCTTGCGATTACTCCTTCCAATCGTTACCTTTCTTCTTCCCAGCCCCTTCCGTGCTAAAAAGTATATTTGACTATCAGGTTACAACAACATCACACAAACTATCCGTCGGCGAAGCCATCAGTCGCGACTGCTGTCTTTTACATGTCGTAACTTTTAGATAATCCGCCCACACCTTAGGCTTATAAGTATATGCCTTCTCCCCAGTAGATGTTCTCCTTCCTCACATCCTGCTTCAGAATTCCGAGCCTGACTAGACCCCATGGCCGCTCCTACACCAGCCTCTGTGCCTCAGATTGCGACTATGCCTGGACACGGACTCGCTGAAGCAGGCCAAAACATCTCACAGTCTTCTAAAGAAACTGTAGACAGCGAAGATTCGGTGGGCCACAGTGCAGCTTGGCTTGTCGTTCTTGCAACGTGCGCATCATCGTCCTCCTTTCTCTCTCGTGGATGCAGATTCTCCCTTACAGGTGGCTGGTACAGTTTTGCACTTATGGGTGCGCATTCTTTGGTCATTCTGATACTTATTCGGCTCGTTGAGCGCAGTGTTTCACCAGTTATGTTTCGGCTTTCGGCGTCTATCAAGACTACTATACGCGGGAATTCCTCAGCAATAACACGCCATCCGAAATCAGGTAGCTCCCACACTCTTTTTCATTAACGTTTATTGACAGTTGTTCACAGCTGGATAGGCAGTGTTCAGCTTTTTCTCCAATATGCCCTTGGTGTTGTCGTGGGCAGGATCTATGACATGGGATGTTTGTAAGTGATGAGTTACTCGCGGTGTTTTCGCGGTCGGAATTAGCAACGGTGTCGCGACAGTCATCACTTGATCGGCGTTGGCACAGTTCTTTAGACGGTGTCACTGTTCATGCTTTCGCTAACACGCCATTACCACTACCCGGAGGTCAGTTCGTTCATTAAGTGATTCTTACAGCATCCGATTTCCGTTTATTGATAACCAGTGCCTTTGTAGGTTTTCCTCGCACAGGCGGTCGGAATGGGGCTGGGGCAGGCAATGCTATTTTTACCTTCCATCAGTGTTATCTCCCACCATTTCAGAAGCCGTCGGGCGATGGCGACAGGTATTGCCGTTTCGGTATGTCTAGTCACCCTGGTCCTGGACTATCTCCTTCTCACCTAGCTTCTTCAGGGGGCATCAGTAGGGGGTATTGCGTGGCCGATATTGTTGAACCAAGTCAGCCAGAAACTGGATTTTCCTAACACTGTTCGTATAACTGCAGCCATCATGGGTGTTTTCCTACTCGCAGCGAATCTGTTGTATTCCATTGCTTGTTCAAGACGGAAAGGCACTCAGACGTCAACCTCAAGTCGACCCGATTTCCGCGCAATATTTTCGGATTGGGCATACCTGATATCAATAGCATCGTGAGTTCGAGAACTTCGTAAACTTCATTGATGGTCACCAGTGACCATCGTACATAGCGCATTCTGCATCAACCTCGGACTATTCTTTCCATGTCAGTGGTGTTGCACTGCGTCTATTATAACACACCTCACCATGGCTGACGGTCGTTACCACGTCTAGACTTTTATCTGCAGTCTTATGCTCTTTCGAAGGGAATACGAATATCACTCGCTTTCTATCTTGTATGCCCTCACCTTGGAATTAAAGTGAGATACTCACTACTGATCTTATAGCTCGCGTTCTTGAACGTAGGTAGCGTCTTTGGACGCCTCCTTCCCAACTTCCTTGCGGATAAATTTGGCACATATAACATGCTTCTTCCGTCACTCTATATCTCCTCGGCGCTCGTCTTCGCTATGTTCGGTATCAACGATTTTGCCGGCCTGACAATCTTCGCAGCACTTTATGGGTTTTGGTCTGGATCATGTGCGGGCGTTCACATGTCAGATCTTACGCGAGTTACTGATTCTCCACCCGTGCCGAGTAGACGTTTCTCTCATTCCCTCTTTGCTTGTGCAGTTGAGCACTCATCCGGGAGAGCTAGGGTATGTCCAGTATGTGCTTTAAGAGTCCCGTTCTTACTGCCCTCGCTACTTCAGGGTTCGGATGGGCCTAGCGTTTTCAATAGTAGCGATTTCCCTTTTGGCGGGAACTCCGATTGAGGGTGTCTTGTTACGAGCGCAAAATGGGGGATTCGAGTGGAGCGGTTCAATCATCTTTTGTGGCGTAGGTGTCGTGTCTACCTCCATCAGGTGCTTCACTTATTGTTTAAAATTTGTCAGACCATTATTGCATGTGGCTCAATTGGCATGACTATCTCGCGATATTTGTACATTCGAAGTCGCCGAATATCCAGACATAAACGATGTGTGTGATATGGGTGGAGATGTGGATGACAGGCAGGAAATTGATGGAGAAGAATAGATGAACTATGCCATTTTGACACCGACCCTAAGCATAATGTCATCCCAAGATGCTCCACGGTGTGCGGAGCATGGTCTATTGCCGTCAAAATTATGCTGGGGCCGACATTAAGGCTTGGACTTGATTCCCATAAGTCTTCTGCAAGTTCTCAAGCTGCTCCTGGAAGAACTGCTGAGGATTTGAGACATGGGCTACCGGGTCAGCTTCTTGAGTTTCTGATGCCGCTAATCGGGAGTATGCAGCTTGGTAACCAGCTGTTTGTTCCTCGTAATCGATCTCCGTGATGCCTGCGTGTGGGTCTTCGTCCGATTTCTTCGACAGATGTTGGGGCTCACTGAAGAGCTTGACGACAGCTTGGTATGCTTGAGGCCTGCAATACTGATGAGAAGATGCATTAAGTCAAAGGCGAACAAGTAGCCCTTACCATGCTTGGATGAATGGGTCTTGCATCATGTATTTGCTCTGGCACAAGAGTCGGATCATCCCAACAACTGCGAGTTTCCTGTCCTTGTGTGGAACCTTGGGTGCTTGAGGGGTAATAAAGTTGGTCAAGATCTGCGACCACAACCTAACGCCAATCATGAGGGGTGGTTAAAATCGTGTTATTCAGAGGCACGTACTGCGGCTGGATTCCTTCCACCACAGCAATCAGGTAGTCCGGTCCGAGTCCTTCAACGTTGATGGCCATTGTATACATAATGAACCGCGCAAAGAGGTATTCGTACGTAGCTGTTTTGCTTGTTTGCATCCGCGTGAGAAGGGTCACAACAATGGGCTTCATATACTGCTGCAGGTCATTGCTGGAGGTGTGATTCAGCTGTAGCTCTACTAAAGAAAGAGTAAGCCATCCTTACGGTTTGACATGTAGGACGACAGAATTCAAGAGCTCGAAGCCCCAAGAGTCATTGACCTTAGAGGGAATCAAACGCTGTTGAGCAACGGCAAGCACCGATGCCACTTGTCCAGCTGCGAGCATTTGTGCACTATCCCTAGCGAGGAAAGCTTTCAATAATTTGACCAGACCGGGGATACTGCCTTTTTGTTGCCACACAGCAGGCGTGAGAAGGAAAGGTAGCAGGCTACGATATTCACCCGGCACGTCACTGCCGTGAAGTTCAAGCATTTGGGCCAAAATCTGGAAGGAGTATGGGATATACTCTAAACTCGAAAAATCAGCACTTTCGCCGTGCACCAAGATAACGGACATACGATCGATATCTTGTTGAAGAATAATTGTGAAAGGACCAAAAAGAGCTTGCTCGAATACCGGTAGGGTAGTTGGTGACCCAGCCACAACGAATCTAGAGAACAAATCAGATATGTTGGATCTACGCGAAGCCTGACGCACCTCATTAATCCGGAGATACTCTCGAAAATGTATTGGTCGAAGTTAGGATTGCTTGGATTTTTTGAAATAATCCCGAGAATGTTCACGAGGCGGCTCAGTGTTTCCTGGTATGTTGGAATTAACGTCTGTCGAGCGGTCAAGATGATTCGCATAGCGCCTGTCTATCGCCTTAATTCCAAGTATGGGATACTGGGACTCGAGCACTTACAACGCATAAGATGGTCGTTCTCCGCCACCTTTTCGGGAGTCCCACGGGCCTCGATCTTTGATAAAATGATCCTAACAAGCTCAGTGGCATAATCATGTATATCTGCTTGTGCGAAGCTAGAGAGAAACAGGTGAGTTTTGACGAGGCTGATAACGATTTAGACACTCACATGAGTTGATTGTTTTGTTTGATGAGTAGTATGCGATCAATGGCGATGGCAGCATAAGTATGAGTAACATAATTGCTAGAATTGAGGTGTCTCGCAAGAAGGGGAAGGACGGATAGAAGTTGTGGTTTTGTTAACTGGGAGAAGGATGAACTACGTCATGCATAGCATATTATATTCACTCACCTGGTTGCGGAATGTATGAAGAAAACGGATAGCATCGACCTGTAGGATGGGGTGCACCGTTCCGTCTGCCGCTTGCAGGTCTTGGAACACGTGTTCAGAAAAGAACTGGACGACATCCACGAGAGCATTGACGGAAGTGACACCATACTAAAAAGAATAGGGTATAAGCGCGCGGGGAAGTTTGACAGCAAGAATATTATATACCTTTGTTGTTGATCCTTTTGTCGCAACGGCGGTCAACATGAATATAGCACGATCCTTCGCTTTCCAATTTTCCGCCTTGTTGGACGTATAGGTATTAAGATCGGTATTTATGAAGGAACCCACTATCTCGGTTGTCTCCGCTTCGAATCCGGCACCAACAAGGGATCGCAGAACGTCAGCTGCGGCCTGGCGTCGGCTTCCGCTGTCAAGTCCGGTGGACGGAAGAGCGAGGTCCGTTCTGATGTACTCCAAGGGGTCGTCCTCGAACTGCTCGATCTCATGCTCACGCAGGGCTACATTGGGCACAACTACGCCCTGCACGAGGGATGATATCGTCTCGCGAGAGGAAAAAAGAGGTTTGTAATAGCCCGAATGGATGGCAGTAGAAATGAATCTCAAGGATTGAGATACAAGCTAATGGCGGGAATGAGCCTCGATGAGGAAAGTGTTAGGATAGTACGATCATACGTGATCATCTGAGATGTTGGGTAATTTGTTTGCTCCGATGAGGGTCCAAACTCCTTGAACGAACATTTCTACGGCTGGTGACTTTTGCAATTGATCAGGGTAGAGTTTAATGAACAGCTTAATCGGCACCAGTTAGAAGTAGTGCTCTTAAATAACAGGATCACTCACCTCCGCAATCTCAAGTATCCCGGTTTTTACTTGAGCAGGGAGGGAAGGAGCGACATCGTCTGGCTGGTGACCACCATGAAGGTGAGTGTTAAACAGAGGTAATGAGTTGGCATACTCACATCTGGTCTGAGTTCAACCGGATCCCAAGCCAAAAATGCGAAGAATAACCCTCTTTCCTTTCCAAAGAACTCGTCATAGTTATCTTCAATAGCCGGTGGGAGATCCTGGCATGTCAGATCGTAGAATATGTCAATTAGAAGAACCATCGCCTGAGCAAGCTGGGTATAGTTCGGAGACGAGGGTGACGTGAGAAGGAGTCGGGAAGTTGCACGGAAGAGTTCGAGGAAAGGATCCATGAATTTGGAGAGAACGAAGTTGATGACAGTGAATAATGCGTCTGAGCGTACTTGAGCACGCCATGGACGAAAGATTGAATGAGCGGTTTCCAGGACACCAATATTAACATTGTAATCAGTAGGAGATAAGGACGCAACCAATTGCTAAGGATGTGATCAGTTCATGGCGTCTCTTGAGGAAGAGCATATGACTGACATCCAGGAGATCGGGCCACTTGTTTGGAAAGTCGAGTTCAGCAATGAGTGATACAGCCTCTGCTATTTGTGTGCGTATCGTTTTGTCTGTCGGATTGGACAAGGCGAGCATAGCAGGCACCAATTGACTTCTCAGTGTCGTTTTATCCTGCTCTGGGAGGGGCTGGACATCCTAGACGAATTGATAAGTTACACGTGTGAGTCAGGTCCATGAGGAATTCACCTCTTCCCATCTGGTTTTTGCGATGTTTTTGAGGTAAATGCTGGCAGCTAACCTCGCGGACCGTTCTTGTGATGCATTGAGAACGAGTTGAAGCAAGGCTCCGAGGAAGCCTGGCTGGGTAGAGATGGCGGTGAGACTCTGCTCTGCTTGTTTTCTTGTATCTGGCTTGAGGGACGCGACGAGGAGAGTTGGAAGATCTGCCATCCTGAAGATGAAAGAGGTTCAAGTGATAAAGGACTCGATGAGGTCAGACGCGTTCTTGTTTCATCACGTGACTGTATCTAATATTTATGGGTTATCAAACACGCCTAGAATCTGCATTCGATGCATGGACTAGTAATATTCGGAGAAACGGAACAGAACAGTTGGGAGCTCGATGCTCTGCGATTATGTATTGGCTAATCTACCGGTGGATGAAAAGCTGCCAAACTCGGTCAGCATACTATTGGAGTATAAGTTATTTGCGGCAGGCCGAGCAGGGGGTCAAGGACTGGGCCTTAACAACAGTCTTCGCAGGACGAAGCCTGGTCCAAAACAAAACAGGATAAAATGCGTCAGTGAGCATAGAAGGACTCCGTGACTCGGAATATCCAACGCACCACTGCTTACAGGTGGTGTTACAGTTGGGGCAAGACGGGCTGTGGCTAGAACTGTAGCGACATTTATCAGAGTTACAATCAACCTGGGCGTTGTGAGTATCTTTATTTCCGTATTTGAGGGGGGAATGACTCACTCGCTGCTCAGAAACTGGCGATTCGTGACCACAAGAGTGCTTTGTGCAGTGGACCTCGCGGTAGCACATTTTCAAATTGAAAGACGATATTCAAGGCTGAGAAGTAGAAGATAGGGCAGCAGAGATACAGAGGATTTATCGCTGGCGAATCCTGTTGGTGTTCTGTGGGATGAAGACAGGGTGTTGCACATCCTGTCTTTTATGCAAATTCCTTCTGCCCAAGACAGTGCAAGGAGGGTCGTACAGAAATGGCTCCGAAGCCAAAAGTGCAGTAAGTCAACACCGAGCTTGGACTAAGATCTCGTGTGTCTTGATTGAGGGCGTGAATGCAGATCACGGATAACCATGGGTTACTGTGAAAATGACATGGAATGCGGCTAAACCTCTCAAATACAATTGCACCGCTTCCAGGGTTCAGGACGATATGGGGGTCGTACTCTAGCCCGTTTGCCTAGATGATGTTTCGCTAGCGTTATGAACTCAAATCAGGGCACCCAGTATAATCAACGCGTCCGGATAGGCCGTCTGTGTGGTCAAGTTCATTCAAGATACCAGGTATCCAGCTGTCCGAGACAGATACGTGCTGATCACAAAGGCAAATTCTTGAGTTGACCCCTATGGGCACCAAAAAATCCTGGAGATATGTCATCATATTGGTTGTAAATGGTAATTGCAATCGTAAGCTTGTGTGACAAAATTAGCTAGTACGAGCGCGTCCGAAGAAGACCCTGCACAAGCGTCGCGGAGAGATGCACCTGAATGCGCCAATCCTCTCGTTCGCTTCGACCTTCGTTTATGACTAATTTATTCCCGCGTTCTCCGATATCTATCGAACGAAAATCTCTACTGCAATTAGAGTTTGCTTTTCGGCCACTCGGGCAACTCTGAGGTGCTCCTACCAAAACTAGCTTTTCATCTACAGAAACTCTCGCCCCACCAAGTTTCAGCCTATAGACTCGAAACTCATACGTATAGTTCTGGTCTCGACCTTTCTTCGATATCCAACAATAAATGGTGAGCTATTGGCTTTATTTCCCTAGTGGATCAGTAGAGTTCCGGAGGTAATCCCTGTTCAAAACTCCGCGCCGTTTGCACTCTCATTCGGCCTCGAAAAAATCTCAAAGTGCATCAGGGCATTGTATCTCATCGGAGCGCAGATATTTGAGGAACTGGCAGATTGTGCCAAACCCCAAATGCACAGTGAGATGATAATGAATGCTAGAACCGACGGTGAGTCACAGTCGCGTAGCAACCAACTTCGGTGAACCGTGGATCCAAGTCGCTTGGCCCTGGTCTGCGTGTGCCAAGTCAGAAGGTACCATGCCATATGACATCTCCAGAGGTTGTGAAGACGTTAGGTTCAGTCCTCGAGTGACAGCGAAAATTATCGTCTTTGCCATGCGGTAGAAAATTGCTAGCAAAGGCTCACTATCAACGTTCAAGCAATGCCCGAAGCTCCCGTTGTTTCTAGTGCACACCCGAGGTCAGGCTGAATCCCATCATTCCGTTCATTTAACGGAAAGAATGAGGCGCTCCGATGGATCTTACCAGAGACAACCAGGGACTCGTGCGCCCCAAAAATGCAACCAAACCGTCCTTTACATACCTCTTCAAATAAATAGGTCAGGATTTGTTTTTGGCGTCTTGAATAGGAATCTGTGGAGGCAAATCTGAGGGAGTGGCGTTATCGCATCTGGGCGTAAAGTCTCCGAGGACGCGACCTTTGGTATTCGGAAAGGACAATCGTTGAGTCATACGTTGCTATGCACTTTCTCCAGTATGATAGCGGAGCACCAAGGGAACATTTCCACTGCAAACGTCTACATCATCGGGTCTGGAGCGTGTCTTGCCTAAACGATACACCTTTTCAGGGATGGCAAGAAAGCTTGAAGGACATTCATGTTCTTCCAAGGGTTAGAAGAGTGATGTGCCAATCTTCTAGCCAGCCCGTAGCCAAGTTGTCAGAACTGACGCAAATTTCACGATACGAAAAGATTGCTGCGGGACCGAACTAATTTTCGAGGATAGATGAGTACTCATGCTGGCCGATCGTTCAGGAATTGAACAGAGGAGGAATAGCGGGGGTAAGATCCCAAGAACGAGATAAATTCCTTGTCTGACGTGAATCAATCGAAAATCTCCCGTTAGAGCCCCAGCAGTCACCCGAGTTGGAGATCACCCCACCTCTTCCACCCTTAGCTCATTCCGGGTACCCAAAGGTAGGGTCTGGAGTTTGTAATCCTCGACGGAGTCCCACGTCGGCGTGCGAGTCAGAGTAATCGTCCCGTATCCGGTGCCAATGCTTTGAATGATGCCGAAAGAGTAAGCCACAAGGAATGTTCGTAGTCTTTTTGCTTTGTTCATAAATATCAAACTCGCGAGCGCGTGGAACCTAGATAGCTTGTGGCATCCATTGGCCCATTTGTGCAAGGTTCCATTATACTGCGGTTGGGTAGACGGGTTTTAGCGTGTCCCAGGAGATCGCTTGACAAACCCAGGAATGATGCCGTCCATGCGGAAGCAGGAGCCACTATCATTCTGATTTGAGAGAGCCGTATAAGAGAACAGTACTGCCGATACAAAGGACCATTTTTGTGCCTCGAGGCTCGAGGCGCTGCAGCATTTGAGTAAGCGGAGCGTGGAGTGGATTGAGAAATGAGTAATGAAGAGTATAAGCGCCGGGTTATAATTTGTAAGGTTCTGATGTCATCATATCTCGGTGTTGTTGAAATCCGGTCCACCGCATTCCCGTTGGACCAAAGACGAAGGATCCTGGGAGCTTACATCTGGCGTTTCAGCTCAATGAGTTCAAGCAAGAATGCAGATGGTGAAGCTATGGCGAAGAACAGTCCTAGTTCCAAGAGTCAGCAGTATCAAAACGAGCACCAGCCCACACCATTTTCGGCCTCGGGTTGGAGACCGGGCACCGCCGCCTCGAGGTGGGTGAGCCGACCAAGACAATGAGGGCTCATCAGAACAACGGGACCACACAATGAAGACGTTCACTGTTTGCCGATATCATATAGCATTGGGTAACCCGTTGGAAGAACCTTGAAAGGATTCCGTACTACATAGTACATTGCTGGTCAGGTATATCAACGGCATCCCATACCCAAAAAAATAGTCCGACTCGTACAGTCCAGAATAACATCGACTGGGCATCCATTCTAAACCCTTTAGTCCGGTGTATAATGCGGAGGCACGTCCTCGATTCTTCCCTCGTTCAGCCGAATTCCGCTATCCATATGCTGGCGCACAACGTTCCCATCTGCAGATGGGACGGTTCGCGGCCATGACGAGGACACATTGCTCTCAGTCCGCGTGTGGGTTGTTAACGTAGGGCTATACGTCGAAGGTCGAATCGGCTCCAGCCTTCCGAATGCCTCATGCTGCTTCCTCATTGTACTTGATTGCTGTTGTACGTCGGATGCAGGAACAAGAAGCACCGTCTCGGATACACCCGGTGAACGGTAGAGCTGCGACTGGTTGGCTTGGATCATTGTGTTGGCATTGGGAGTTGGAGAGTGATAATCCAGGTAGGGGTTGAAAGGGGTTGCACTATACCCCAACCCTTCAACCGGGGCGAACCTGTCTTTATGTCGTCGACGTCTCCAAAAGAGTATGCCGCCTGCGATTATGATGAGAAACGCAAGCCCGCCAAGCACACCACCCAAAATTGCACCAATAGGCGATCCAGAAGATGTATTATTGTCATCCTGCGAATTGGCTGGTTCTGTCCTATTATTGCCAGCTGGACTAGGAAAGGTGCCATTCTTGACGTATAAATAATCAATGCCAAGAGGTGTGGTCTGAGTTGAGCCTAGGAAGGTGACGGTGAGATTGTGTGGGCCGGGCTCGACTTCGGTTGTTGTGAAGAGGAATTGATGGTATTCTGTGTTGGTGTTTGGGTCTTCAGGGAGACCTTTGAGGAGAAACTGGGTTGGCTTCTCGCCATCGATCGACCAAGTACCCATGGCCCCGCTATGAGGAAGCTCTTTTGGGATGAAGGCCACCCATGATACTGAAACCCCTAATCCGTAATCAGCATGTTCTGAAAATGGGCCACGAACTGAAGGACAAACCCACCAATAAACTCCACCCACGCAACGGAATTGGTACGCGTTGTCATATTTGCCCCACCACCGAGGCTTGTCCATTGCGAGTCGTAATGTATGGCGGGATCTGTGTTGTCTACTAGCAGAACCCTGTTATCCAACGGCATATCCGGGGAAGGAATATACAGTATCCGATCGAGCCAAAATGTCTGTTCCGGTGATGACACTTTGATGTCGATTCGTAGCTTGTGCGGACCATCCGGAAGTATAGGGGATTTGCAAAAGCCCCAGTTGTTCTCTGGAAATTCGAACGGTGCGTCCCTCCCAATGCTAACGTCGTCAATGAAACATTCGAAGTCGGGGTCAGGGTTCGTCTTTGCGTTTTTGACGATATTCGTTCCCCAGACTTCGGCCTTGGTACCTGGAAATAAAAGGGCAACTTTGAGACCGTCTTGAGAATACCAGAGCTCAAGAAGACGCACCATTGAACTCGAAAAGGACACTTCCAGCAATAGACGTTCCATGAAGTGTGTGCTGGTACGGCGGACCAAAGTTTCCAACGTTGTCCTTACTCCCTGTATCCTGGAACCAAGAGCCCATGTACGTGATAGCTGGATCATCGTCATTAAGAACAACCCATCGATCCGGAGCCATTAGAAGAGTGAAGAGTTGTGAAGAATATGAGTAAGAGCGCGAGAGAAGCTACTCAAGTATGTAGCAGGTGAAGAGGTGCTGTCAAATTGGGAAATCAGTGCAAGACTATCGGCTTTGTTCCCTCTGATGGCTCGAGTTGGATAGCAACACGTATGGGGGCGATGATTGGGCGCTATCAGGTACCACCGACGGTCGGGTCGGCATCAATTCCCTCACTATTTTTGTACCTTCCTAGCAACTCCCAAGTCCAGTCCTACACCCCAAAGGTATGCTATTCGAAGCTGGGGGAACTTCTGTTGTACTCGCCGATACCGTTCGATGCTTCACTGGCCGCGATGAACCCCAGAAAGAAGCCTGTGGCTGTGACATCATGAAAACACAGGACAATGTTGCAAAGTCTTGGCATCACGTTCTCGGCTCTTCAGGGCCGCAGGGTCTCCACTCTGCAAAATGACAAAAAAAAAGATTGCATACCACCGTTCTGCGCATAATTATGGATATCTGCTGGAGTTTTCTGGCAACCATGCAACCAGCGACAAGGTTCATCAACCTTGCGTCTCTTTCAGCCAAGTTTCATACCCTCCGCACAAGCCGCATGGATAACGTGCAGCCCTGGATGTTGGAATGTTTCAGCACACCTAGCCACTCCCCACCACTCCTTACCCGCAATCAACAAACTGTGACCAGAGCGCGCACAAAACAATGGATCAAAATGCTGTGCAATATTTCATTCAAAATGGTGTGCGGCAGCATGTCCATCTCGTTGCTATTTAAGTACTCTCTCCGTCCAACCCTTCGTTTCCCTGTTGGTACTTCTTTCTCCCTTGCCTCTGTTCCGCGTCCCCTCTTCCGTCCCGCTTCTCTTTTTGAGCGGGATGAAGGCCTCGATATCCTTTTTGTCCTCCGTATCCTTACTGTGGCTTCAAGCTTCCGCAGTGAAAGTGGCGTTTCACCGACGAGCCGTGTTCAAGCCCATTGAGGGTCTGGCTAGCGGAGAGGGAGCTGATACAGATAATAATGTTGATACTATTTTTGATATCCAGGTACATAAATATCCCGTTGGGAACGCACTTGATGCTGATCGGGAGATAGTATACAACCAATATTACACTGAACGGCAAGTCCGTGCATGTCGTATTGGATACCGAGAATGCTGATCTATGGTCTGTCTTCTCGCAACCCCTAATCTTTGCTAGAGAGTTCATGAATCTTCCAGGGTGCTTCCATCAAGCAACATAGGCTCCTTCAACGATACCAAAATCTCTGCGGAAATCAGCCTTGCGGATGACGCGAACAAAGTTAGTGGTACGATTGGTGTCTCCAAATTTGAATTCGGAAAACACACAGTGGAGCGCCAAGCATTCCTCTACGCCTCGCAGTCCTCACCCACCTTGTTCCAACTCCCCAAACTCGGCGTTCATGGATCGTTCGGTCTTGGGTTCAGTCTCGAGAAGGTGTCGCCCGTGAATCAGGCGATTAAGAAGCAGTTTGGCGCGAATGCAACGTGGGGGCAGACAGTGTTGGATAATATCTTTCAGGCGTTTCCGGATAGACCGAATTTTATTGGTTTTGATCTTGCAAGGCCAGAGGTTGATAAGGGTGACGGTGGGTCGTTTTTGATTGGGGAATACGACCCCGATTATGCGTCTGTCTCTTCGGCGCCGAAACTGCCTCAGTTCCCGCAGAGCTCAGGGAGATGGTCGACATTGGTTGATAGAGTGGTCGTCAATGGCAAGAGTCTTAACTTGACATCGACGAATAGGGATACTCCAGCTGGGAGGGCGATTGTATTGTTTAGTACAACGTCGGTGAAGAATGTATTCCCAAGGGCGCTTGGTGATCAGATCTACGGCGCGGTGGACGGTGCGGTGAGGTATGAAAGCGAAGGGGAGAGTATCTGGATTATGCCATGTGATGCAACGCCGGAGGTACATTTCGAGTTTGCGTGAGTGGATTCTGTTTGGTGGCGAAACTTCCAGCTAATTTTTATTCAGCGGTCAATCTTATCCTATGCATCCTCTGGACATGTCGGACGTTGCGACAGATGTTCTGCCAACAGGCAAGAACTATACTGCTTGCATCGCTACATACCTCGAGGACGAAGATCGTGGCGAGGGTGCTTATGACATTGTCCTGGGCAACACGTTCCTGCGCAACGTTTACAGCGTGTAAGCCTTCATTTTCCTTCGTCCTTTTCTCCGTGTTCATGGCGCTATAGCTTTGACCTTGGCGACGAGAGAGGCGGCTTTATCACTGAACCCTATGTTCAACTCCTCGCCAAGACGGACTTCAAGAGAGCTGTAGCAGAGTTCCAGCAAGTCCGCGCAGATGAGCTCAAGGGACTGGAAACACCACTAGCCCCAAAGGACCTCGTGAAAGTCCTCCAAGAGAATGAAGGAAAATCGGCTGACACTTCTGGCTCGTCCGACGTTGACCTGGCAGGGGTCTCAGAAAACTCGCAAATAGCCAAGTATGCGCCTGCAGTGATCGGTCTTCTTGCGGCCAACCTGTTGATATTACTCGCTGTGCTCGCGTTCTCGATTTTAAACTTTGTGAGGCGAGGTAAATCCGGTGACAGGATGAGAATGCCGGAGAGGCAGCAACAATCACAATATACCAAGCTGCATGATGAGGAAGCGTCAGCATCGCATCATCCCTATAACCCTTGATTGTATTGTATTTCGTTTGAGCACGCACGAGCATTGCTGCATTAGATTATGGACAGAACCCGATATATTGTTGGATCGACACCTTGAACAAACTTGTTGAGAATATTTTCCAGCGTATGATGATACAAAGAACAAAAAATCCACAAGAACCAGGGGGGAGGGCGGCGGAAAATCATTGTGGTGACGATCCTTGAGCAAGACTGCGCTCTAGAGCTTGCATTCTCATGTCGCCTTCGTCACCCAACTCCCGGCGGCTGCTTCGTTCCGCACCATCAGAGACAGCCCGTCTATTTGGACTTTTTCTGCCCGATGCCTTCGTTCGTCGCATTGGCGACCCGCTTCTGTCTCTCTGCCTTGTCATGACCCCGCCAGCATTGGAGCCAGGAATCGGTGGGGTACCACTCCTCGATGCTGCACCACCCCTACCACGAGACGAGGAGGCCGACACCGTCCTGCTAAAGCTGGGGGCAGGGGTAGGTGGAGGAGCCCAGAATCTCAGTTTGTATAACCATCCCCAACGTTCCATCCGTTTCTGTTCCCTAATCTGGCGGTTAGCCTCTTCGCGCTTCTTCTCAAATGCGGCGCGATAGCGCTCGTAGCCTTCACGGAAGGTCTTATCAATGCGGGATGAGAAGATGAGCTCACCACGGGGGTTGGTGGCTGGTGGGATGGAAGGGATGGGTCGGGATGCTGACTGAGAGCGATTCCGACCGGGAGGGTCGCGAGCAGGTGGAGAAGGGGAGCGTGACGGAGATGGAGAGTGAGGTGCTTCCGGGCGGGGGAAGAAGAAAGAGAGAGGATTCCAGTAGAATTTGGAGCGGAGGGGTGGTTGGCGGGTGTTGAAGTACATGTTGAAGGAGCGGAGGGAACGGTTGGCGTGCGGAACGTATCTGGTCCGGATTAGTTGGGCTCGGGATGAATGAAGGAAGGGTCATACTTGTTTGCATATGCAATTTTTTCCGAGTACATGCCGCTGGCAAAGAAGAGGACAAGGGTGGTGACACTGACAAAAAGAAGACCGCTGGTAAAGTATGGGTGCAGTGTGACTTGGGTTTCGGGTGTGTAGACCTCGGGAAGCAGCCAGCGTAGAAGGGCTCTGTATGGGAAGACGAGGATAGAGGAGCTTGGAGGTAGAAATACCTCGACGAGGAGGAGGGTTATGACGACGAATAGCTGAGCGAGGAAAACTGTGGAAGGGAGTCAGTAAAGTGGAGGGAGAGGATGAGAAGGGTAGATACGCTGGTATCTTGATTTCCTGTGCTGGAGACTGGCAGCGGTCTCCTTGAGACGCTGCTCGAATATGTTGAGGTCTCTGAAGGTGGCATGGTCTGGGGAGGGATACACAGATGATCGTGCAGGCATCTATGGCAAGTCCCTCTCGTCCCTGACTTCTCCGCTCTATCCTGGCACGTGGTCCACGCGAGGCTCTGTCACGTGTAGTTCAAGTTCGCGTCTGGCTACTTGCCTCTTCTCTCTCCAATGCCTCCGCCAAAGACTCCCTCTCGTCTCCGCTCTCGTTCAGAGGCAAAGACCCCTCTTACGCCCTCTATCATCTCTGGAATTAACAGCGTCTCTCTCGCTTCCTCTCCCACCAAGAAACCATCCCGCGGATCAAAGTCAAAGCCGTCCACTGGCGCTTTCGATGCCAATCCTTTCTTGGCCACTCAGTCCAAATCCCGGCCCTCTTCTCCAGTCAAAAAGTCTTCGGCCGACAAACAGCCTGTTGGCGTTATCAGAAAGGGCGGCGTAGAGTCTCGTCTCGATGTAGTCACTCGCGATTACGTCCCACCACCCAAGTCTGAACTCAAGCGCTCCAGATCCACTCCTGCCACTGTCTGTATTCCCTTGTTCCTCCAAAAAATAACTACTAAACACTATACAGAACCGTGTTGGTCTCGACCAAAGAGACAGATTCATCACCAATCGAGAGAGCAACACCGATATTGCCGCAGTCGCAGCAACTCTCGACCAGATGTCTCTCAACACGCAGACATCTCCGGGGCATACCGCTCGTCTTGCTGCCGCTACTGGTGTCCCTATCAACCGCCGTATCCTAGGCTATCGTGAACAACCCCCTGCAGCATCCTCCTCTGACCTTACTCTCGCCCAACAACGTGAATACGCCAAACCGCTTTATGCTCAGCGCCCAGGCGCTCTTCCATCGTCTACAGGAGCCACTACCAGCAAAGCCCGCAAGATTCCCACTCAACCTGAGCGTGTGCTTGATGCACCCGGCATGGTCGACGATTTCTACCTCAATCTGTTAAGCTGGTCTTGTCAGAATGCCGTCGCTGTTGCCCTGGAAGCTTCGACGTACGTCTGGAAGGCGGATACTGGTACTGTCGTGCAGCTTGGCGAGGCTCCTGAAGGGTCGTACGTCTCGAGTGTCGACTTTTCGAATGACGGAGCGTTTTTGGGTGTTGGTATTGGTAACGGTGACGTGGAGCTTTGGGATGTCGAGACTGGGCAGAAGCTAAGGACTATGAGCGGTCACCAAGGGCAGGTTGCTGCGCTGTCGTGGAACCAGCATATCCTTAGTTCTGGATGTTGTGATGGAAGCATATGGCACCACGACGTCCGGGTCCCGCAACATAAGGTTATGGAGCTACTTGGACACAGTGGCGAAGTTTGTGGTCTAAAGTGGAGGAGTGATGGCGAGTTGCTCGCAAGTGGTGGTAACGACAACGTCGTCAACATCTGGGATGGACGTGTAGGTGACGTAGGTGACGGTGCGCGGGGAAGTGCAAAATGGACAAAACGTAATCACACGGCTGCAGTCAAGGTACCTGTCATGCTCGCCCTTTCTTGGCACTCGTTGACCGAATCTCCTAGGCTATTGCATGGTGTCCCTGGCAACCTTCTCTTCTCGCCTCTGGTGGTGGTACTAATGACGCCACCATCAACATCTGGAATAGCACCACAGGCGCGCGCCTCCATACACTTCGGACACCTTCCCAGATCACCTCAATTCAATGGGCAATCCATCGTAAAGAAATTCTTACGACCCACGGATACCCGACCAACTCTATCATGATCCACGCGTATCCCAGTATGGAACGTGTAGCTGAAATTCGAGACGCCCACGACTCGAGAGTGTTGTTTAGCTGTGTGAGTCCCGCAGGTGATGTGGTATGTACTGGTGCTGGGGATGAGAATCTCAAGTTTTGGAGAGTTTGGGATATGACTGGGGAGAGCGTAGCGAGGAAAAAGAAGGTCGTTGGTAGCGTTGGGGAGGAAGTTGGTGGCGGTAGGATTAACTCGACCAAAGAGGGCATCTTGAGCATTCGTTGATTCTTTGGTGTTTGGAGGCTTTCGTTTTGTATACATACGCACATTTTTTGTTCTTGGATACGCATTATATCTCTACCGTTTTCAATGCCATGATTGTGTCTACCACCCTATTGGAAGGAGATGTCGGCGCTATCCGTCATAACTATAGAAGTCAGTTGGAGTTCCCCGGACTGCCCATTGAGGTTATATCGAACCATGAGTTTGCGCATACCGAGTATGAGCCGACAGCCCTTTGTTGTCGTTAGGGGCATCCATAAGGAGATCAAGAGAGTGCGTACCGCTATTGACAGCGCAGAGATATACCATGCAGATGCAGCATTCCATAAAGGGGGAGGTAGGGTTTCTACTGTGTAGACGGCCGACGAGACGACTTGAACTAACTGTTAGTAAGAATACCCCTAGACGATCGTACCTAAACCCACCTAGAAGGAAAAGAGAGATAATTAAAGGATCTCGTAAAATCAACCCGGCAAGCGGCGTTCGGAGCCATGACCACTGTCTTGTGTGGAACGATCGCAGACAAGTCATGGTCACGAGCGTGCCCTGGATCACCATAAAGCCCGTTCTGCGGCGAGCACGAGTTCTAGTGTTAAAGCAAAGTTTTTCTGAGACTTACGAGAAAATAATAAGTGGCGCCGGTTCGATGGGCTCCATGATACACGCCCGTTCATCCCCATGTAGACGCGCAATTACTAACGCCCGTGCGAACGTTTCAAGGAAGAAACCGATGGTGTAGACTGTGCCGAGGAAGTATTTCACGCGGCGGGTGCGATTGTAGAGCATGTATACTAGGTGTAATAAATATTGGGTCAAAGGAGCATGCAGCATGGGAAAGAGGCGTGGAGGCGTACCTCGCATTGTCATGACGATTTCTACACATGAAAGTATCGTTTGTCCGGATGCGATCTTGGCGAGCATGAGTACGAAGCAGATTTTTGGACGGGGCTGGCCAGAGTTGAGGTGTTCAGATAATACGAGGCTGAGGCTGAAAAAAATGATCAGAGTTTGGAATGGGTTTAATGATAGAAAAAGGGTACATTTGGATGACGAGAGGAAAGTATCGTAACCAAACGTAGAGAAACGCGGTTATCGTCCGATCATGCCTGGTTTTGTATCATGTTGAGTGCGAGGTTTCAAAGGAGAGTAAAGGAGAGTGCGGGAGTCACCTCCAGATCAAGTCGACTTCATCTGTAAAGCTGGAAAAGAGCTCCCAGACTTGCAGAGCGAGTGCACCGCCTACAGATTGGTTGAGTCATCAGCCTAGTGCTCGTACCACCTAATAAAATAGCAACGCACAGGTAGTCCCTTTAGCCGCATCAATCACCAGAGGCCAGTTCTTCGCCGCGTACGAGTCTTCCATCACAGTTATGTCCACCGTTCCTCGCAGAGGACAAGAGGGCGGAGAATCAAAGAGTCAAAGGAGTCCTGCATCGTCGGTGGCGGGTGCAAAAGTCATATATGCAGTAGCGAAACAGGGAACTAAACAGGAGGGTTAAACTTGGGAAGTTGAAGTCCGATAGGTTAGGGTTTGCATTGCATTGTAACATTTGAATACCTGAGAAAAGCAATTTGCGGCGTTACACTTTAGTTATTGAGTGTGAGGTTAGCAAATGAAGGCTCCACAGAAGGATTGTATTGACAGTGTTTCGGTTTCGGGTTGGCTGAGGGCATACCAGAATCGTCAGCAACGTTCGGAGCCGAATAAGACTGTCATGACAACATCACGATAAAGGTATGCGGCCAGTGATGATAACGGCACAAGGTCGGCTGTGTGGAAAGCATCCAGTGACAGGGACAAGTGAGTACCGTATTTTCGCAGAATTGTTGTGCAGCATTCACTACTATGGAGTGCCCGTTATTCCGATGCACCCCTTGTTCAGACGACCATTTGTATCATCCTTCAGGGTTCACATAAAATTCCAAAAACCAAATCATATATAATGTCTAATAAATAATCTACACATTGTGTGCACATTATTTAGTAAAACACAAAGACATTGCAGAGAGTGTAGGGGTGCCAAAGTTCAGTTCAGTTCAGCACACTATTTATGTGAACCTGAGTCTGAACCTAGTTGAACCTGAACCAAAGTATAATTGTACAAAATTTCTAAGGAATATTATATACTAGCTTATTTCTTTCACTTTATTGGCTTTCAATCCTTAGCTTTCCCCTTTCCATTGATATATTTGATCCTATATCTGTTTTTTTTGGCAATTTTTAAGGCCTCAAATGCTCCAACACATGGAGAATTACAATTTACAAGTGAGGGTATAAGGATCTGTTGGAATCACAATATTGATTCCTCTATTGGACAATCTTGAGTGTCAAAGCATATTGAGACACAAGCATACTACACATTGACTGTACATTGATACTCTAATTGTATTTAAATAGTGTATCTTACATGCATATATACTCCACTCTAGTACAATGTCACTTAGTTCCTTCAGCAGTATTATGACCTCCACTAACTACTCATGTGTGAGTTGCTACTATATACAGTAGATTGAAAGCTATAAGTATCAATGTATCATGACTTGCAACTTCATTGTGGAAGGCTTAGTCATCATTTAGAGTCAATCTATGATGTAAGAGATATTTGATGTCTAATATAGTGCAATGTATACTATTTCTTGAAATTTAGAAACCAGATTTGAATAATAATCAATTGTATCAGACCAAAATTGGTAAGTAAAAGTTCCAAAGCATCAGTGATTTGAACTCAGATAAGTTCAGGTTCAAGCAGGTTCAAATAGGTTTGGACCAAGTTCAGCCTCATCTACTTTATCTGAACCTGAACTGAACTGAACTTTGGCAGCCCTAAGAGAGTGACAACTGAGGCCAGAGTCACTCTCAGTCACACTAGTTTGAAAATACCTGACTGGGAAGCAGTGGCTGATGCAGACTCCTTTCCAGTCTTTTTTTTTTTTTAAAAAAAATCCACATTTATTGCAATAGACTAGCCACTACAAATGGGTGTGTAATAGCAGTCCTGACTCTTTTCCAATCAAGTGGGACACTCTTAGATAATATGATCATGTTGTTCTGAAGTTATACTAAAACTTCAACAACTTTTAATGCATCCCATGGACTGGCACACTTGCCACTCTATATTTATTTGCCTAAGGCATTAACTTGTGAAACAATCAACAAACAGGCACATGAAAGCATGCCTTATTTCCAAATTAAGCTATAAGGTGGCAATTGGGAAAACAAGACATTTACTTCAAAGCTCTACAGTGTATTAATCAGTAAGAGACACTGTAAGTCTGTATTAGTCAATAGGGCACTTCTCTCTGTCCTGAATATACTGTATGTGGGCACTACTCATGCTGCAAAGGAAGCCTTATGGCTTCACTCCTTTATTTCTGAAGTTTTTTCCTCTCAGCTCAACACCACTACCCTTTTTTCTGACAACCAATCCACTATTGCACTTGCTTGCAATTATCAGTTCCATACCTGTATCAAACACATTGATATTCAATATCCTTTATTCATTGGGTCATTGAAGAAGGCAAACTCTACCTTGTCTACTGCCCTACTGAAGACATGATCATAGACATTTTTACCAAGGCTCTCCCCTCACCAAAAGTGAAACACTTTGCTCATGAACCTGGGCTCTCCACAACTTGAGGGAAAGTGTTGGAAATGCAAATCCACTCCAAGCCAAGCCTTCTAATCTGAAGTCCTGGATAGTGAATGGACACTAACCACCATTTTTCCCTTTCATGTGACCCTCCCCTTTTTAGATAGACCTTTCACAATATTTCCCTATTGTCCCACATGTTTTGTGTTCTTTCATATATATTGCACATAGACAAGTCTTTTGTCCCTTTAACATTGTCCCTTTTGATGACCCTTAACAGATAGAGTATATATATAGTTCTGGTAGATAGACTCCCTCAGCTCTTGTATGCATATGTCAAGTGACTGAGGTGAGTTAGATAGCATTGACTTTTTGGCTTTCTCATGATACTGATTCACTTGGTAGTTACTATTGTATTTCTTCAGGTACATTTAATATTGAGCTCTTGTATGTATATGTCAAGTGACTGAGTTACTATTGTATTTCTTCAGACCCTTGGCCTTAGTGTATGTGCTGTGCCCTTCCAATACTGTGTAGGGTCCAATTTGGCTGCTTGGAACCATGACAGGAAACAATGGGAAAGATAGACAGAGACAAGGAACAGAGGGGAGACAAGTCCCAGAGGTTCAGACAATGATCAGAAAGTCAGGAAGAGTCAACAAAATCAATATTCTGATTGGGGAGCAGGGTACATGGTAACTATGCTTAAATACATGTCAGAAAGTGATACAGATAATTACTAAGAAAACCAGAAGGCTAGGAAGTGAGTTTACTGGTAGGTACATTGCATATTGGAGCTACAAATGGAAGAATGGAGTGCATACTGAAAACAGATTATGGTATGAGGCATAGCAGAAGGTATGGAAAGCCAAGAGAACATTGGAGAATGAAAGTAATATCAAACAATAAGTTCTGGAGGTAATGATAGATGTATGAATGAACACCATGCATTGCATTGGTCATAAAGCAACCACATGAGTGCATCTGCCCATTTTGGATAACAGGATGGAGGATCCTAATGAGGGGCATGAGTGGAGAGTGCAGGAAAATTGGACTTGATCAGAAATCAGAACTTCAGATTTCAGAAATGAGCATGGAATTATAAGTGCAGGAACAGGTGCTTGATGTGGGGCTTCACATCAACTGTATTTACCTACCAGACAGTAAGTCACTACATAGGAATGGTAAGTAAGTACTTGAATATAAGAAAATATGTCTCACCTCAGTCAGCTGGATAGTGGTAATTGACTGAGGTGGTCTGAAGGGAATTGGTCATATATGTATCTATGTTTCATCCAATAAGATGTCACAATTATGAAGCCAAAAAG
Organism: Podaxis pistillaris; assembly: GCA_018524465.1. NCBI lineage: Eukaryota > Fungi > Basidiomycota > Agaricomycetes > Agaricales > Agaricaceae > Podaxis > Podaxis pistillaris. The sequence goes on along the minus strand of JAEUWN010000805.1, from coordinate 24,755 downwards.
AAATATCAGAAAGAAAAACAAGTGGTGAAATTCAGTGCTACTGCATGTGTTACTGACTGTCCCTTCTCCACCCAATAAGGGACACCTGCTGATGTACTGATGCAACAGCATGCTCAATCCCTATTCAACACCTCCCAACTCATCCCATCCCTTAGCACACAGTCAAACCCTTTTCTGGTCTCCTGCCTCTACCATCCACCTGCTCTCTGCCTCTAATAGATTTCACATGATCTTTTAGAGATAAGAAAATTTTTGCCTTAGTTCAGCTGTCCTCAGTATCTGGCAATGTCCATCCATGCATGAGAGACTACTGATCCTTTCCCACCTTCCCTCTTCTGCCCCCCCCTTTTCCACCTCCAGAGATAGCACATGGTCTTGGCATTATTAGCACCTTGTAACTCAGATGCATATTCCTTCCAAATGTTGCCATGTGGACAATCTGTTATGATCACAGACCAACAACCACTGGCTGACATCACCTTGCAAACCATCAACACCTCATCTCCAGTCTCCATGTCCATTGATGACAATCACTCATCCCAGTCCAGCATCAATCATGCTTTCATTGCCAGATGTCTACCTGGTCATGCATCTATTTACACCTCTGAACATTACACTCCTCAGCCACCCTTCTATAGGGGAGGCTGAATGATGACTGAAGTCTTACATGTTACCTGGGAGAACATTCCCTTTACCCACAAACTTAATACAGCAGGAACTTATGTATGCATGGTAGAAAACCATTGGGAGTTATTGTGGGCCCATGGATGGAAAATGGTCTTGTGTGCTAGTGAGGAGATTGTCTTTATTCATCCATACTTTATCTTCCTCCCCAGGTTGTCTCTTACTGTTGAGGAAAATCCTGTGCCCAAGTCATAGACTTGATAGCACATTATCCTTGTATTCATGCTCTTCATGCATGAGTGATATAATTTTTGAAACACCCTATACCTTTGAGGTATATTCACTAGAACCATTTCATCTCATGACTCATAGTTAGAGTTCTATTACTCCTTCAGTCATAGTCTTTATAAAGTAAACACATTGTAGAAATGTTCTAAGCTTCTAATGACTCCTTCACCTTGAGGTAGAGTTGTGTTATTTCTCCAGTCAATCATATGCCTTATGTACAATGTTGTATGCACACACTTTATGCCCTTAGACCTATACTCCTATACTCTACCCTATGCCTAGTATGCATCACATATAAACTGTCTGTAATTAGCATAATTTCTTCACTGGAATTCAATTCCTCATCTACTTGACTACTACAGCTCAAAATATCCTTGATTCTTTCATTGATTCTATCCATCCAGGCTTTTCTACTACTTGGCAGGAAGTCATACCTGTCCTATTCTTACCAGCCCCTCAGTTTTGTGAGTAACTGGTTTACTCTCCACTGCCTAATGTTGTTGTAGCAGCAATCCATTCTCATCACTTACACCATACAGTACAAGATTGCACATGGGCCCTACTCCAGATGTGTAGAAGTTCCCTATTATGACTCCTCCAGTGATAAGCCTTCTGAGTTCCCTCTGCCTATGACTCAATTGCCATCCCTTGCCACTATTGACTCCTCTATGCTCTCTCTAGGGACCATCACTGCCAAAGAAGAACATGAGAACACAGAACAGGAATGACTAGCACAGCCACCCCACAGTACTAAGAAAACTCATCTAATTTGTCTTCCTACCATACCCTGTTATGAATATTGCTGACACTGAGATCACCGAGGAGACTGAGGAGCCCAAAGGACAAAACTACGAAGACTGGGAATTGATGAAATGCATGATGGTCAGCCTCTGGCAGGAAACCATGGAGTTGCGACAGACACTTGATTGGGAAATGTGCGAGAAGGTAGATGAAGCATGTTGTTACCATGGAGTATACTTCCCATGCAATGACAACCTGTGATTGAACTCTGAACTTACCATTTCCTTTTCAGACACTTTCTATATTTGGACCAGGTATCAGTTTCGTCTCCTCTGTTGTATTTATGCTTGCATCAATTATGTTCATTCCAGCAGACTCTCACCCTATGACATATGCACTCCTCCCTTGTACCCTATGCCCTATGCCTTATGCTTTCCTTCTATATGTTTCCCTTTAGGATTTTGCCCTCTATGTTACTATTGATCTACTTCCTAAAGTAGTCATAGGACTTAGTATATGTACAGTGCCTGGACATGTAGATTAGCCAAGTCTAATCTTTATGCTGTGTTACCCACTCCTGGTACTTGAACAAGACCTTGAGCATCAGTAGCCTGTAAAGTCTACATCTCTTCGCCCTTGTGGTTAGCTTTTCCTCCTTGGCTTCTTGTCAACGTCTTGTCCTACAGAGTGTGCGATCTACACAAGTTCACTGCCTAGAGACAATGTGAACAGCCACCTGAGGTTAAACAGAGCAGCCCCTACTGACCTGTATAGGACTAGGATCCCTGCTTGTCTCACTTACAAGGATAGGCTCTGACTTAGGCATTGCTTAGCCAAAGAAGAAACCTTGTAACATACCCCAGGCTCCATCAAAGCAGCCCCTACCACCATTGATTCATCATCTAGCTCCTCTGCTAGCAACTACCATGATCAAACTATCAATCACACCCCATTATCATTATCCTAAGATACTAGTTACCATCAGAGAAATGAATCTTCTCCAGACTCTGACTGCTCATGTGGATTATCTGCATCTAGTCATTTCATGTATGACTCCAGTTTCTGATCTCCCTTGAACTTAATTCTTCTATGTCCCCTTAGATGTCATAGTAGCTAAAAATATTTCTCCTATTCTTATTGAATATTATATTAGTTTTGGAGAGTTTGGGATATGACTGCAGAGAGCATAATGAAGAAAAAGAAGGTTGTTGGTAGTGTTGGGGAGGAAGTTGGTGGTGGTAGTATTAATTCAACCAAAGAGGGCATCTTGAGCATTTGTTGATTCTTTGGTGTTTGGAGGCTTTCATTTTGTATACATATGTGCATTTTATGTTCTTGGATATGCATTATATCTCTACTGCTTTCAATGTCATGATTGTGTCTTAATTTTTTGAGGTATACTATCACCCTACTGGCAAGAGATGCTGGCACTGTCTGTCATAACTACAGAAGTGAATTGTAGTTCCCTGGACTGCTTGTTGGTGCTACTTTGCATCATGAGCTTGCACATACTGAGGATAAGTCAACAGCCCTTTGCCATTGTTAAGGGCATCCATAAGGAGATCCAAGGGGAGTACATACTGCTATTGACAACACAGAGATGTACCATGAAAATGCAGCATTCCATAAAGGAAGAGGTAGGTGCTCAGCAATTTCTACTGTGCAGACAGTTGATGCCAGGACTTGGGCTAATCATTAGTGAGAATACCCTCAATGTACCCAAACTTACTTAATATGAAAAGAGAGACCATTAAAGCATCTTGTAGAATCAGCCCTGCAAGGGGTGTTCAGAGCCATAACCACTGTCTTGTCTTGAACAATTGCAAATAGGTCATGGTCATGAGCATGCCCTGGATTATCCCAATGCCCATTCTACAGTGAGCATGAATCCTGGTGATCCTTAAGGCAAGGTTTTTCTGAGACCTATGAAAAAGCAATAAGCAGCACTGGCTCAGCAGTCTTGATCATGCATGCCTGTTTGTCTTTATGTAACTGGGTGATTATAAACACCTGTGTGAATGTTTCAAGGAGAAGACCAATAGTGTAGACTGTACTGAGGAAGTACTTTATGCGGCAGGTGTGATTGTAGAGCATGTATACTGGGAGTAACAAATATTGGATTAAAGGAAACACACATCATGGAAAAGGGGGAAGAAATTATACCACACATTGTCATGATGATTTCTATGCATGAGAGTGTTGTTTGTCTGGATATGATCTGGATGAGTATGAATATGAAACAGATTTTGGACAGGGATGGCCAGAGTAAAGGTATTCAGACAATATGAGGTCGAGGCTGAAAACTGATGAGACTTTGGATTGGGTTTATTGATAAAAGGAGGATACATTTGGACCACAAGAGGAAAGTACTGTAGCCAGGCATAGAGAAACGCAGTTGTTGTCTGACCATGCCTGGCATTGTACTGTGTTGGGTGCGAAGTTTCAAGGGAGAGTATGTGGAAGTCACCTCCAGATCAAGTCGATTTCGTCTGTAAAGCTAGAAAAAAGTTCCCAGACTTGCAAAGCAAGTGCGCCACCTACATTTTAGCTGAGGTGTCAGCTGAGAAGTCATACTACCATGAAATACACAATGCACAGGAACCCCCCTTGGCAACATCAACCACTATAGGCCAGTTCTTGGCCGCATACGAGTTTTCCATCATAGTTATGTCTGCTGTCCCTCGCACAGGAAAAGAGGGCAGAGAATCAAAGAGTCAAAGGAGTACCGCATCGTCGGCGGCAGGTGCAAAAGTCATATATGCAGCATCAAAGTAGGGAATCAAACGGGAGGGTTAAACTTGGAAAGTCGAAGCTCGGTAGATTGGGTTTGCATTTGAATTGAAGCATTTGAATATCTGAGAAAAGCAATTCGCGGTGCTGCATTTTAGTTGTTGAGTGCGAGGCTACTTGGCGAATGAAAGCTCCACAGAAGGATTATATTGAAAATGTTTTAAGTTGTGGGTTGGCTGGAACACGTGGAAAGGGTTTACGAGAGGCGTAGTGTAATGAAGCTTGGGCTTGAGGCCGATCGGGAAATATTGTGTTCCCAAACAGGCTCAATTCACCTCAGGATTTTACCCTCTTCAAGCCCAATCATGCTGTGCTGGGGTTTTTTAAAAAAACAGTTCACCTCAATTGACCTTGATCCAAAACAAAACGTTGTAGTTTACTTCAGGGCCCCTAAACACATATAATCTAATTGCATCAAATTGAGCTTGGAGTCAGGCCAAGGGGTCACGCGTCATTTGAAGCGCTAGTAGGATATCGAGCAAACCCTTAGTTAAGTCATAGCTGATACCATGGCGCGAGGAACTTACAAAGGAGAATATGACAGGACTAACACCTTACGCACTAGAGGCAGAATGATCGAATGAGTGGTCACTTAAACTGAGTAGATAACGACGTACAAAGGTCAAGATACAGGCTCCCTCAAGTACTACAGATAGGTGGTATCCTCTGTAAACCGCATATATGTGTTCAAAAATTTCACCATATAGCAATGGAGTCAAATAATTGGATAGATACCTGTTACACATCTGAGGAAGTCAAGGGGATCCTAAGGAGTGAATGTTTGCATGCCGAAGAATGGTGAACAACCTTCAAAAGGGCTACAGTTGCGCAGGCAGCAGGCCCAGAGGCTATGTGGTGCACTTTGTAGATACAATCCATATACATAGTCTGTGGGGATCATGAGGGCGTGGCGGAAGACTTACATCACCATGGTGGAGCGGCAATGGAGAACACAGAGGACGGAGACCGCCAGGTACCTACGTGCAATGATAACAGATTAAGTCACAGGATGGGCATGTGATTCAGGTGTACGAATTTAATTTGTGGTGTTTTTATTGAGTACTTGGCCGACGATACAAGCTAATACAAAACGAAGCCATACCAATATTTTCTGGGTCAATGAGTAGGTCAACTAGTTGCAATTAAGCACGGTGAAGAAGGAAAGCAGGCTCAGTGTCTATCACCTTATTGAAAAGAGATGTCGGCGCTGTCCGTCATAACTACGGAAGTGAATTGGAGTTCCCTGGACTGCCCAATAAGGTTATGTTCAATCATGAGTTTGCGCATACTGAGTATGAGTCGACAGCCCTTTTCTTGTTGTTAGGGGAATCCATAAGGAGATCAAGGAGTACGTACCGCTATTGACAGCACAGAGATGTACCATGCAACTGCAGCATTCCATAAAGGAGGAGGTATGGTTTCTACCGTGTAGACGGTCGACGAGAGGACTTGAACTAATTGTTAATGAGAATACCCCTAGACGATCGTACCCAAGCCTACCTAGAAGGAAAAGAGAGACCATCAGAGGATCTCGTAAAATCAACCCGGCAAGCGGCGTTCGGAGCCATGACCACTGTCTTGTCTTGAACGATCGCAGACAAGTCATGGTCATGAGCGTGCCCTGGATCACCATAAAACCGGTTCTGCAGCGAGCATGAGTTCTGGTGTTAAAGCAAGGCTTTTCTGAGACTTACGAGAAAATAATAAGTAATGCTGGCTTGACAGGCTCCATGATACACGCCCGTTCATCTTTATGTAGATGCATGATTATAAACGCCTGTGCGAATGTTTCAAGGAGGAAGCCAATGGCGTAGACTGTGCCGAGGAAGTATTTCACGCGGCGGGTGCGATTGTAGAGCATGTATACTAGGTGTAATAAACATTGGATTAAAATCTAAAGGAGCAAACAGCATGGGAAAGAGGGGAGAAGACGTACTTCGCATTGTCATGATGATTTCTACGCATGAAAGGATTATTTGTCCGGATACGATCTTGGCGAGTATGAATATGAGGCAGACTTTTGGATGGGGATGGCCAGAGTAAAGGTATTCGGATAATACGAGGTCGACGCTGAAAAATGATGAGAGTTTGGAACGGGTTTAACGATAGAAAGAGGATACATTTGAACCACGAGAGGAAAGTATCGTAGCCAGACGTAGAGAAACGCGGTTATCGTTCGATCATGCCTGGTTTTATATCATGTTGAGTGCGAGGTTTCAAGGGAGAGCATGCGGAAGTCACCTCCAGATCAAGTCGACTTCGTCTATAAAGCTAGAAAAGAGCTCCCAGACTTGCAAAGCGAGTGCGCCGCCTACGGATTGATTGAAGTGTCAGCCTAGTGCTCTTACCACCTAATGGAATAGCAACGTACAGGTAGCCCCTTTAGCCACATCAATCACCATAGGCCAGTTCTTGGCCGCGTACGAGTTTTCCATCACAGTTATGTCCACCGTTCCTCACAGAGGAAAAGAGGGCGGAGAATCAAAGAGTCAAAGGAGTACCGCATCGTCGGTGGCGGGTGCAAAAGTCATATATGCAGCATCGAAGCAGGGAATTGAATGGGAGGGTTAAACTTGGAAAGTCGAAGCTCGATGGATTAGAGTTTGCCTCGCATTGAAACATTTGAATACCTGAGAAAAGCGATTCGCGGCGTTGCCTTTGGTTATTGAGTGTGAGGTTAGCGAATGAAGGCTCCACAGAAGGATTGTATTGAAAATGTTTAGGTTTTGGGTTGGCTGGAACGTACGGAAAGGATTTACGAGAGGCGTAGCATAACGAAACTTGAAGTGTTGATCATGTGCAGCACGCCCTCCGGTGATTTTGTCATGGTACATATTTGTCCTGCCGGTTTGTTTTGACATGTGAACCTCTGCTCTTCGGACAACGGACGTGGCGGTGAAACCATGGCATGAGGGAAGGGGTTCGTAAGTTCATCGGCTTGTTCCTCGCACGTATCTTTCCAGGAAGGGAAATTACAGTGGTAAGAAAGCTAAAAGGAGCATGCAAAAGGAACAGTATCGCGCTGACGCCCATTTGAGAAGTCCACCACAGAGCGTGAGCTCGATCAAGTATTTGATGGCACGGGTATAAGTTTGTATTCAAACACAAGCCCAGCAAGGATTCCTTCAGCGCTGCCTAATTGCTCTTTACGGATACAGGGATTCGTGGCACCTCAGGCCGCAGGCGCTTGTCATGACCACACCAGGGCCCGCGTTGCGAATGATCCACCACAGGCTTTTTTCAGGCATCTATCAAACAATGACACTGCAAGGCTTCGGAACCGTGCGGTCCTTGATCATATCCTTGTGCACCTGGCGTTGTTCTAACTCTCCATATCCATCACTCACCAACAAACGCCGGTCGGTGGGACAAAGAGAATTCTCGATCAGATAGAGGAATGTACCCAATAGTAGCTGGTCTATCTTGTTCGTCGCAAATCGGTGTGAGTCCACCTGCGGAATTGCTGTTGGATGCTGTTTTTGGGCGGCGAGTGGCGAGTATAAATGTGGTTAATCTGGGCGAGGAGTGTAGTTCCCTTTATCCCCAATTTCCGAGCTTCTAGTTCTTGAACCGCTCAGGCAAGCTTCGGTGCTCTTACTAAGGGTTCACGTACAATGCGAAATGGCTGCGACTTTACAAACTAGCGCTACCAGGATGGCCTTGGGAGAGCAGATATCTGCCTTGGTGACGTTGTTGAGCCATCAACGTTTGAATGCGTATGCGAGTAGTAAGCCGGTCGACCTTTTCTTGTGACACGAGCTTAGGAATCAACATACAGTCGCTGCAACGGTGTTCTACTCGTGGGACACGAGTGAGTATTGCCTTCGCTGTGCCTTTTCTGCTCTAATGTGTCTGTTAGTCTTGACTATGAAGGACGAGGTATGTCCCGGCTGCATTCATCAGGTTTTTGTCTTCGTACTGATATAGAAGGACAGATCGCCCACATCTGGGTATGTCCACCCACGATTCAGGCTCAAGTTCCCCCCTTTCTCACTTGGTGTTGATGGTTATAGTGGAGCCGCACCTCGACCATCAAGATATTTTACTTCCTCGTTCGTAGTGTCGCACATCCTACCGGTGCAACGTTGTTCCTATTCATGTCCGGATAATGGGTTTTCTAGAATCGTTATTTTCGGTTGTTCATGTCCCTTGCCTTGACAGTGTGTAAGTTGCTGCCCGAGATCAGAAATGATGTTGTGATATGGAAGGTGCTGACCTTGGGCTCTTTTGATGTGTTTTTTTTTTCTACAGTCACCGTGTGGCCGAAGCCGTCTCGCACGATGTAAGTGATCACATTTGACTATAAACAGATTGAACTGACACCGATACGCCTTTAGGTGTACGTCGTTTCGGCTGCTAATGACAATTTCCGTGAAATGAACTTTGGGATACTTAGGCCTCGCGTTCGGGATTAGTGGAACCCTGGGTGTTGGTGTGTCGTGCTGTGCGGCTAAAAATAGTGTGATGCTGACGGTTCCTATGGAGGTGTTGTAGGGACTTTTCTGACTGGTGGTATGCACGGGGTTCAACTTTATTGGAGATGTATTTTTGCAGACTCATGGAAATTTTCAGTTATTCTGCAGATACGGCTGTATGCGCTGTATAACCGCAGTACGTGGACGATTATGGATTAGAGGACATGGGGGTTCAAGCTCTCGAGTTACAGGCACCAAGTTCATCGTGTGCGTTGGACTATTGTTCGCAGTACAGATGATCAGTATCTCTGTGCTTGCCGGGTTGGAAGTTGTTACCCTCATTCGTGAGTATCTCTGTCTAGTTCGGGATTTCGAAGCGCACTCTGACGATTTGTGTGAAGAGGGAAAATCGTCAAGCGTTATGCCAGGCATTCCCTTCTGTTTCAATCGAGTATCCTCAACATTCTTTGCTATCTGGTAAGCCCGTAAGTTAGCCCCTAACCGTAAGTACTGATGCATGTCGTCCGCAGTATACCCATCGTTTCCTTCGACTTTATCGTCTTGGTACTGGCGTGCTATAAATCGATACAAAGATACAAACTCTTCCCGCCAACATCTCGGGCAGCGCAAAATGGTAAACGGCTCGTCGCAGTACTCTTCCGGGACTCGATTTTATATTTTGTTGTGTAAGTTATCTTTCATTTCGTTCGGATCTCGGAACTGAGGACATGATGGGCATTTGACAGCAATGTAGTTGTGTACCTTGCGAATATCTTGATGTGGGAGTATGGTCCGCTAGAGTTGTACCCCTTGATAACGACATGGTGCAATGTGGTGACAGGTGCTGCGGCGTCAAGGATGTTGATGAACACGAGAAAGGCTGTTAGAGTACCAGAGCATGTGTATAGTGATGTTCCTGCCACTACGGGGAGTAGCAAATGGCGGGGAGATTGGTGAAGAAGCTGTTAAAGTGTACTGGGTATCAAAACATTGGATATTATTTAGCAAGTTTGTCAATAATTTCAACTGCGCGTTTAAACTTGGTTTTCTGCTCATCGTTAACCTGGACTGTGCTTGTCCCTCCGCCACAGCCCTCAGGGCCGCCATTGCACCACATTAAATCTTCGCTTCCCCAGGCGATGCTCGTATCGAGGCCATAGATGTCCTCGCTAGCTGGAGGGTCTTCGGTGGGGAGGTCTTTGAGTATGCCGTGAAGCTCAGTAACGAGAGCCTCCGTGTCCGCGTCATTGGCGGGAATTGTCTTCGGAGCAAGTTCCTGCAGAGACGGCTGACCCGGCTGGCGCTCTGCGCGGGAGATCAGCAAGTTGTCGGCACCTTGGGCTCGGGTGAGGGTGTAGATGGCATTGGGAGTTGGGGGTGCGAAGCCCCCTGCGATGCCTGGACAAGATAATCATTTTTATGGTCAGGATGATATTTTGACACCGGCCAGGTATGTTTACCTTTCTGGAGCCTCAGAGAATATTCAGCAGGAGCCATGGTGGAGGGTAGAAGCGGGGATGGATGGATATGGGCGTTTGTGGATCTGGCGATAAGATCAATGGCTGGGGTTAGGGTTCTATACGTCATAAGATATAGTGGACGCTGAGTATCACTGCCTCCTATTTTCATTTCTCTCCCTCCACTTCATATGACGCCCTCCAAGTCCACCTCTGGAAACCAGAAAGGCCAAGCTGTTGCCCAGCAGCCACCGCCCGCACAGACCATGACAGTCTCTGCAGAGGCCAAGCACCACCAGCACGTGCAGTCTGAGGAAGAGGGCCCGGCTGCACGGATGCGCGGAGGCTGCATTCCTTGTCCGGTGAGCATGCGCAGTAGATGGTGCTGTGAGAGTGTATACTGAGTGTGTGGGTGTACAGGGCGGGGGATGTTGCTTTATCATTCCACTTCCGTGCCCGTAGCTGTAATCAAATGTAAATATTGTACATCACTAGTTATGTAGTTAGTTTGAACCGGAACAATGCACAAGTTCAAGGCCCTCGAGCCCGTCCGTCTTCACAAAAACCAGAGGTTGATTACTCCCAAAAACCTCGTAGGACGTCTTCCCTCTGACCTCCATCTCATCATCCTCACCCATCTCCCCATCCACGACTTCCCAGCTTATGCCCGCTGCTCCCATGCAACCTCCGCGCTCGCCCACGATGATTCATTGTGGCAGAAGCGTTGGAATGCGCTCGCTGTAGAAAAGCACGGCCTCTCAGCTATCCTTGACGATGTCGAGGCGCACCAAAAGGGCCAGGTGGCGGCCTCAAGAGCCGCTGCCCCGCCCACAATTCCTGTTGATGATGATTTCGGTGACTTTGCAACCGTGGACATCCTTCAACCACCCCCGGACGAGCTTGGAGACTTTGTCGGTGCGTTTGATGCTCCAGCACCTCCCCCGCGCACACCAGCGAGCTTCGCGCAAAACAAGGACACATTCAGGAACAAGTACATCCGAGCGCACAACCTTCTCAAACCTCTTCTCCGTCATCTCTCCTCCCCGCCACATCTTATCCTTTCAGAATTGGCTTCAGTTATTTCGCCTTCCCTGCGATCACAGGCAAAACTCCTGCACCTTCTTTCCCTCTTTCTTTCACCTGCGATCCAGCCTGTCCGACGATATGATGCACTGTCGCTGTCGCTCCGCTCCGCAATGGACCGCTTTGATGCGAATCTATTATCTGCGTTTGACGTTGCCGATGGGAAAGGAGACGAGGCTGGGATGAAGGAGGCTGCTGAGTCAAGTTGGGATCTGTGGGATGCATCTGGGGACTGGGAGATGGGCAAGGTTTGGGCCGAGAAGCGCGAGATTTTCTACGAGCATGAGTGGAAACCGCTTGACAACATTACGTTCGTTCGCTTCTGTTATCCTTTGCGCGTACTCACCTCTATTTCAGCAAGAATGGTCTTGACTTTACTCCGATGGACGGCTTCATGTCCTACGTTCTGGAAGCTATCAACGAACATGGTGCTCGCGCTGTACGCATATTTCCACCTCAAGCGCAAGTCTTGATTGCATTTGCTGACCGCTTGGCTACTGAAGTGGTACGAGGCACTTTGAGATCAGTTTATGCGTGTCAGCGGCTCAACTTGTACAGGTTGGAGAATACATCACGTCTCTGCTAGAACGGGCGAGAGAAGTTTCGACAGTCATGTTCCTACAGGCTACCGCGGCCAGCTTTAGAGAAGCTTGGAAAATGGTGGATGCCATTCTGCAAGCAGCGCAACAGAGAGAGGATTCGGAGGTAACAAAGACGAAAGCAGAGGATGTGATGTACGTCCCCCAACAATACTGCCCGCTACCTATGCTCATGCTTCACAGTTATCGGATGTTCGAAATCAATATGGATGAATACTTGGATGAAGAGGTTGAATACCTCAAGCAGGTCTTTGACAATATTTGCAAAAACTGGGATCGACAGGTGTGTGGTTGTCTTTGTGCACGTAGCCGTATCTAATGGTGTATAGATGGCAGCGAAATCCTCTGAGGTCTCCAGTTCAACAACTCGCTTCCTCTCCTCATACAATCCTGCACAAGAGAAACGGAATGTGCTTACCTCATTTACCAATGTCCTCTTACTTCCCGTCACGATCGTGCCCCGTACAGTTAATGCTGTCGGGGGCGCACTCATCACTGGTGGTTCGGCTGCCGTACAAGGGATTGCCATGCTGAACCCACAGAGGTGGGCGGGTGGAATGTCATCCACATCCACAGGAGGAACTTATTCCAGGAGCTTCGATAAGGATGGAGGGATGTTGTTCGAGGTTGATGGTGAGGGTGATGATAACGGAACAGTCGCGACTTTTACATCTGATAGTAAGTCAACAAATTGTTGAGAACGTACTGTTGCTCATCATATATTGCGTAGCGTCTACGTTGAACGCCGTTAATCCAACCGACTATGCGATGAAGGGAAACGCATCACAGCAGCAAATATCCGAGGGCACGAACCAACTCGACCTTTTACTCTCACTTGATATCGCTTTGGAGCTCATCCATGCTACTCGTGAAGCCCTTAAACGCGTAGAAGCTTTTGCAGGATACCCTGGTCATTATGGACATCGCGTTAGGGATACTGTTGAAGAACTGTTTATACTCATGCTGCAGACGTTGGGCGAACGGCATGTGACCAAGGGATTTGCACAGTGGGTGTTCATCTCCTTCGTGTGCTTCTACGCTCACAAGAATATCACAGAGCCACAGAGAGGATGACTGCGTATAAACCTGCTGATCACCAAGAAACAACCAGTGTTGCTCCACTCGTGCAGTTCTTCGAGCTTGTACATATTGGAGATATGATTCAGTCGATGGTGCAGGTATTCTTTGACAAGGAGCTGGTAGGTTTCCGCGGATTCTGTTCTGGTACTGACTGACCGAGGATATAGGCTCCACACATTGATAAAACGGATTTCTTGAATGCGGTAGTAAGAGAAAAGAAGAGGTTTGAAAACTCGTTAGACGAGAGTGTGGCAGGTGGGTTGAATGCCGGGACAGAAGTGTTGATGAATCAGGTATGTCGCTTCAACATGAATTGTTGATCTATGCTGATTGTGCGTGCTTGCTCAAGGTTGAGCATATCATTCTGACTCTCACCAAACCTCGGGAGTATTACCCTCCAGAGGACGCTCCTCTAGAATTGGGACCAACCCAAGCGTGTACGGAGGCGATTAAATGTTTGGAGATGCATTGTAAGTTGCTCAAAGGGAGCACGAGCAAGGAGGTGCTGGAGGTGTTTTATCAAGAGATTGGGATCCGGTTAATCGCGTGAGTAATCTTCCTCACCCTCGTTGGCTGGTCGTTGATGCCATTTGGGTGGATAGGATATTGCAAAAGCATATTAAGAGGCAGATTATATCGCTTAATGGAGGCTTCCAGGTCATCGCGGACTTGAATACCTATCACGCGTTCATCTCTTCATTGAAAGTGAGTTTCCTCGCCATAGGCTTAGGATTACTCCTTAGTACGGCTTAGGTGCAATCCATTGCGAGTGACTTTTCGCATCTGAAGATGCTGGGACATGTGTACGTTGTTGAGGACGCGAAGGACCTGGCGCAGATTGTGAGAGATGTAACGCGGTACGGTGGTGCTTACCGACCCGAGGCTAGTTGCTAGCATTCGCCTGGTTGCGTCCCGTGTACTGAAGTGCATTGACAGGACATATACGAGTTTATTCAGCGCAGGTCGGACTGGAAGAGGATTGAAAAGACAGTGGACAAGACAATGTATAATTTGAGTTTCAAGGAGGATTGTGTTATCTGTTGATCACAACTACGCTTAGTGAACTGCAACGAAGGCTGTATAGAATGTATAGATATGGTTTACAGGCGTCGAGTAATATACCTACTCACGCGACTGCAAGGAGGCGGGATATACAAGGAGCTACAGTGCATCAATAAATACGGATCGTTATTCAGAAACCTTGAGAATTAGAGTGTATGTATGTTGGTGGGAATGCCAGAAAGAAACGAAATCTATTAAAAGTCGGTGTAGAAAATGGAGTGTGTTTCCGCTAGTTAAACAAGGGGATCGAGAAGGCACCGAGAGAGCATGTTTTCGTCAAAGCTGTCATCACCGGACTTGATAAATGCATCGAGAATGCTGTTGAACTCAATCGGGGGTACGAAACCGCTATGGCCAGCATGTACCACATGCTGAGCATAGCACGCTTGGCTTTGTCCATAGGAGATGCCAGCACGGAATGAGTTGGCTACGTTGAAAATGACGCTCCAGTTAATTCCAGTGTCAGCCTCCGTCCCATCCACAGGCATTGAGATCCCTTTGTGGTTTCTGGGGATGGCATGCGAAGGCGGCAATGGAACGTCGTACAAGATGCCTTCCTTGTCAGCTTGAGGGAAATACTCGGGGGTGGTTGGTGACTGTGGATTGTAGGTGGCTGCGCTGGGCGATAAGGAAGTGTCTAGGAGGCTTGGGCTTTCGACAACTAGTGGTCAATGAGGGGAGTGTTGCTGGGTCGGTCGAGGAACCGTAGGCTTACCAATGACGGGTTCAGTGGGAAAAAAGCGCCCCAAGGGCTCTTGAAATGGAGGGTGGTACTCTGAGGCTGGGTAGCTAAAAACGCCATCCAGGTCATCAATGAGCTCGAGACCTTCCACTTTAGATAGAGCGTGGTGCCCAACTATCGAGCAATGTGAGCAGGTATGTTCAACGTTGAAACAAGAAAAAAACAGCCGACCATGCTTGGGTGCTTCGTTGGCCTCGTCGGCTGGTGCAAAGGAAGGTTCCCCGACCTTGGCGTTCACCCTACCCGAGTATGCCACCTTAGCCAGACTCTGTTCCGCTTCGTAATCATCAGATTCTTCCGCTCCCACGTCATTTTTCTCTTGAATAACAGAAAAGATCATGTTGAAGATCTCATTTGTGTTAACGACTAATGCAGGGTCCCCGCTCTTTTCAACTCCATCGTTGATCGATTCCTCACTCGTGTGGCTGACGGAGGTGTTGGATGAGTCGGAGGAATAGTCCGGAGATGAGCCTTCTTCTGTGGAGGAAGGAAGTTCGGGGGATTGGAAAAGCTCGGGGGTGTTGGGTGGTGATGGGACATTTTTTGTGACGTCAGTGGGCGTGCGAGAGGGGAAGGGAGTGTCAATCCATGGATTGACGCGACGATGGCTGAGGGCAGAGCAGGTTCGAGGCGTAGAATAGTGAGATTCTTGGACAGGTCCGACGATTGGTTCGCCACCAGCTTCGAGGTCAACGTCGATGGTGGTCGAGTAGGTGGCCATTCCTTTCCAGAGACGTTGTAGGAGGCAGGAAACGTGTGAGAAGAGCGCACAGAAGGAGATTAGAAAGGACTTGAGGAGTGAAAGAAGCATGTGAAGGTGAGAGTACGTCTGGCAAGACGACTGCCAACCAGAGGGCAATTATTGGTTTTTGAAAGGACGGCTGGCTGACCTTGACCTAGTAGCATTTTGAATGGTTGAGAGTAGAAATCAGACAGCCAGCCACCCGGAGAGTCAAAAATAGAATGCTCAAAGGATAATGTATGCTAAACTTTGTGAACTGGTATGTTGCGGGTGAATAAAATGCAAAGCAAACCGTTTGAGCAGCACAAGAATGTTTTATCGCGTTGATTGTCATTCAATTAATTATCGGAAGTTTATTTATTACACGGGATTGGTGTGACATGTGTGACAGACAGACGATCAAAAAAAGTGGAAGTGAGTGGCTCTGCACACGATATCACCATGGCTGCTGTTCAGACTCTTAACGTCGTCGCCCCCCCTCTCGACCCTGCCTACGCACCTCCAACTCCGTCAGGATCTCGTCTGTCGCGTAGGTTGCTCCCAAACACCACGTTTTTGTACTCACCCCAATTCGTTCCAGCACCCCATCCGGCTGGACACAGAACCCTTCTTCCAGTTGGACTTGCCTATCTCGACCACCTCAAACTCTCTCTAAAACACGCGCATGATTTCGCTGCACTAGATAAGCATCTCGAAGAGGAATTACGAAAGAAATTGGCAAACGAGGCTAATGGTATTAACGGCGAGGATGATCTCGGAGTTGGTGATGAGCCAGAGTCCGAGGAGCTGTTGAATCTTGATCCCAAAGAGTGGAAGGTAAACACTTGCATTCCGATTCGTTAGGGGGATTAACATCTAATCCCTCTTCTTTAGAAACACGATTATTACGCCGTTCTCGGTCTTTCGCATCTTCGTTGGAGAGCTACGCCCGAACAGATCAAGATTGCTCGTATGTATCCTCCGTCTAATATCCCTTATTGTGAGATTAAACGTTTGATGAAACAGATCGCAAAAAGGTTCTCAAACACCACCCTGACAAGAAGGTCACTTCCACAACTTCATCCACAAATTCACTTCAATTCTCCGGTATCAATACCAACGATGATGCCTTCTTCAAATGTATCCAGAAGGCTCATGAGGTGCTGACACATCCTGAAAAACGTCGCCAATTCGACTCTGTAGATCCTCAATTCATCGAGTGGGAGGAGGATCTCCCCACTGCATCGATCAAGGTTGGTGTATTGGTCGTCGAGAAAGAGTACTCCATATTCAGCTTCTTCTAGAACAAGAAGGACCTTGATTTCATCAAGACTTTCGCGCCCATTTTTGAAGAATACTCCAGGTTCTCTCGCGTTCAGCCTGTACCCGGCCTCGGACATATTGACTCAGCAAAGGGGGAAGTCGAGGGCTTTTATGATTTTTGGTACAATTTCGACAGCTGGAGGAGCTTTGAGTGGTGGGATAAAGAAGTGAACGAAGGGAGCGACAAGTACGTTTTCATACTCGATTGGCAGACCGTCCTTTTATTGATTATCCTGCAGTCGTGACGACAAGCGCTATACAGAAAAGAAAAACAAGGCTGAGCGCGCACGCAGGAAAAAGGAGGATATTGCCAAGCTGCGTAGCCTTGTCGACCTTACTTTGAGCCTTGATCCTCGTATCAAGCGCATCAAGCAGCAAGAAAAGGAGGCAAGAGAGGCCAAGAGGCGTGGTAACGCCCCAGGAGGTGTTGTCAAGAAAACAAAGCAGCAGGAAGAAGAAGAGAAGAAGCGGCTGGAAGAGGAGGCTCGCAAGAAGGAGGAAGAAGAAAAGGTTTATCGCTATCCTTATTTAAGTAACTATGGCTAACCCTTCCCCAACAGGCTGCCCGTGCAGAGGCAAAGAAAGCCAAGGCTGCTGCCGCTAATGCTGCTAAAAAGGCCAGGCGAGCAGCTCGAGCAGCCGAAGCCGCGGGTGCTGCACAGTAAAGGACGAACATTTCACATACATTTTCAGATACCATACTTAGTTCCGTAACTACTTGTCATGTGACCGTCGCGTCTTGACTCTTGACGCGGACCCATGTTCAATATATTTCTTCGGTATCAACATGCTTAAAGAACAAATTACCGTTGCCTCGTCGTCTCACCACACCTGCACGAACTAAGGCCCAGGGTTCCGCTCATCCAAGTAGTCTCCTCGCTGCACTCGACTCCCTTGACTTGACCGCTACTGAAGTTAATGCGACTGAAAGCCACACGAAACGCACAAAGTCACGGACAAGCGACCGAGCGGAAGGTTCAGATGTGAAGAAGAGTTCAGTGCAAAGGCTGAGGGTGGACGGGGCCGGGAACTCGTACGTACCTTTCCATTGGCCAAGCAGGCCCTCAAATACTTACATGCCGACAGCAGAATCCACCCGTTCTTCCTTATACATCAGAAATCAAATACCTCCCAACAAGTCGCAAAATCTGTCACCGGCGAAATCGAGTCTGCTCTTGGAACACTCCAGAAGCCCATTAAGAATATACGCACGGCAAGCAAGGAAATAACGAGGGAGCCTTCCACGGTTGTCTCGCTTGAAGTAGAGGATGTCACGGTCGAAAAGAATCTGCCCACATACTCGTACAAGGACTACCAGCCCAAGGCTTGCGTTGTCTACACAAGGAATGAACAGGAGGCGAACGACTTGGTTGCTAGCCTCAGACCTGGGTTAGTCTCTGTTTTGTATTTTGTTTTATTTTGCTGCTTTCTCCGCTTAATGTTGCTCCCAGTACTATTGCCATGGACCTTGAATGGCGTGTTACCTACTTCCGAACTCCTGGCACGAATTCCAGTGTTCAGCGAGAGCGAAGGACTGCAGTTGTTCAGATCGCGGATAGTGCTGGTCTCATTCTGATCATTCAGGTGAATGAAATGCAGAGTAAGTGTTCTCTTGTGTGTTACAATTCACTATTTCACAAATAATCTTAGGATTTCCGGCTCAACTGCGGGTATGAATCTATTGTCTCCCTTTATTGGCTCTTCGAAGGTCAGACTGTGAATTAGGCGCTCATTGAAAATCCCAGTGTTGCCAAAGTAGGAGTCAATATCCTCAGTCGGTGTTCAACTTTTGTACTTGATGTCTTCTTGCTCACATATACCAGATGATGGCAAGAAACTCTTCAGGGACTACGGAATCTTGGCAAAAAACCTCATTGAACTGGGCTCCCTTGCACTGGTTGTTGATCCTGCCCCCACCGCAAAGCGCAAAATCGTGAGCCTTGCCAAGGTAAGCTCCGCTATCTCCTCACAGCTGGCACTAGACTTAGTTGGTGACAAGCTTGTTGAGCACTACTGTCGGAAGACACTGTTGAAGGGGGCTGAACGGACAAGTGACTGGGAGAAGTCACTGAGTATGAAACAACGTGAATGTATGTCTTCCTCTAGGCTTTGTTTTTTGTTATTGATGTAACATAGATGCTGCCAATGATGCTCATGCATCGCTTATGATCTACAATGAGCTCCTGAAGCTCTCAAAGGTCCATTCTCGCCCACTCACTGATAACGACCGATACCAATACACAAATGATGTGACATGGATACTAGGGACAAGGTCCCTTCCTAGTTTGGAATCTATCCAACAACCTCCAGAAGGAATGCGGCCGCAGTACCTTCGGGCCTATGAATATTGGCACCAAAAAAAGTTGACTCTGGAAGAAATGTGCCTCAAACTCAGCTTGAAGAACAAGGGCCATTGTGGTTCAACTAAACAAGGAGAGATTGTGGCTCTCAAGCCTGGTACTGTAATGTGAGTGATCTTGGAAGGATGAATGTTTATATGGAGTTGATTCAGATTATTGGGACCAGCTCTTATGTTATATTTGCCCTACAAAATAATCCTCAGTTGGAATTTCAGCTTGACAATGTTATTGAGCTTGTCCAGATGGACTTGAACTCTTGGAGTAGACATTATACTTGGATTGTGCAACAACTCTAATGTCTCTACTCATTTTGGGTCTGTTTAATTATATAAATGTTGGAGCTCATGCATTGGTGTAGTGTAAGTTGATGTATGTTCCTGCTATAAGACCTTAGGTATATTTTCAAGCTCATAGCATCTTTATAAGCCATTTATAGTATTTTGCAAACATGGTTTATAACACACCTAACCATTTCACCAACTTTATTGATTAAATAATCTAAGAAACAGGAGAAACTTACTACTCATCCTCATTTCTGCCTGCCCTTTATTTAATGTTGAAAACAAAGACATTATTGTAATATGAAGAGCCTGTAAACTCTTTGTGGAGACCAGGTCCTTGGAATACAAGCCAGTTATTCTTATTCATGGGTTACAGCTGTTATGGTCTCATCTTCTATCTGCCAACCACTGGCCAGTATCACCATGCAGATGCTCTCACCACCCTCCATCTCTTCACTCCCCTCCATCAAATCCAATACTTACTCCTAACTAGAGGTTAACCTATCCTTGCTATCATCTTTGTTCATCCCTGTTAAGAACTAACTCCAGACAGGGGCAGACCATGGGCAGATTGCATGGACATGGGGTTGAGGCCTTGGCTTCTGTAAGAAAGACAAGAAAATAACTCAGACTCTTGACATATGACAATGAGGGCTATATTATAGTACCTGTAAGAAAGACAAGAAAATAACTACAGCATAATGAGCATATAGATAACAAGTATGAATATTCTCTAACTCACCTCAGACTCTCAATGTATGACAATGAGGACTGAGGGAGTCTATCTATGAGGGTTCTTATATATTACTATGCGAAAGAGTCATGAAAGAAACAATGTGAAAGGATTAATATGGGAATGCATGTCTAAAGAGAATGGTGGCCAAATCAAAGTGAAAGGGAACAATGTACTGAAAGGAATCATGACACATTTTATACCCAAGAACTTGGATCAGAGGTTGGGGCTCAGAATGGATTTGGGATTCCAACACTCCCCCTCAAATCATGGAGAGCCCAAGCTCTCATGCAAAGTGCTTGACTTTAGGTGAGGGAAGAGCCTTGGTAAATACATCTGCAACCATATCTTCAGTGGGACAGTGTTACAAGGTTTCTTCTTTGACTGGGCAATGCCTAAGTCAGGGTCTATCCTTGTAAGAGACAAGCAGAGGTCCTTGTCCCATATGGGTCTGAAGGAGCTGCTTTGTTTAACCTCAGGTGGCTGTTCATGTTGTCTCTAGGCAGTGAACTCATATAGATCACACACTCTGTAGGACTTTAACATTGACAAGAAGCTGGGAAGGAAAAGCTTTTACAAGGATGAAGAGATGAACACTTAACAAGGTTTGTCTGTTAGACAGGTAACACACATTAAGATTAGACTTGCTAATCTACATGCCCAGGCATTGTACATATATGAGTCCAAGTGACTACTTGAGGAAGTAGATCAAATGTAACATAGAAGACAGAAGAGGAGAGGGAAGCATAAGAAAGGAAAGCATAAGGTATAAGACATAGGGCATAGGGCATAGACAGGAAAGGAATGCATAAGGCATAAGGTAAAAGTCTGCAGGAGTGAACATAATTGATGCAGCATAAGTATGACAGAAGAGATGAAACTGATACCTAGTCTGAATATGGTAGTGGAGTGTCTAAATGTGAAAACAGTAAGTTTGTCATCACAAGTCATCATCACAAGGGAAGTAGACTCTGTGATACTGGCACACTTCATCCACTTTCTCACACATCTCCCAATCCAGTGTCTGCCTAAGCTCTGTTGTTTCCTGCCACAAGCTAATCATCATGTGCTTCATCAACTCCCATTCTTCAAACAGTTGTTCCTCAGTCTCTTCAGTCTTCTTGGAGTGAATGTTCATAACAGACAGTAAACAAGGCAAAGCTCACCTTCTTTGATGACACAGCAAATGATACTGGATGTCTATGTGTTTGGTGTGAGCATGAAACTGCTGGTCATGAGCAAGGGCAATGGCAGATTGATTGTCAGAGAAAAGAAGAGTGGTGTCAAGTTGGGAGGAGAAAACTTCAGCAATGAATGAGTGAAGCCACAAGGCTTCCTTTGCAGTGTGGGTTGCACCCACATATTCTGACTCAGTAGTAGAGAGCATCATGAGCTCCTGATGCTTGGCATTCCAAGAGATGGCACCACTGTTAATGATGAATGCATAGCCAGAGGTTGCTCAATGATCCTTGGCCATGTTACCATTGGCATCAGTATACCCCTGCAGTTCTTCTCCAGAACTGCCATAAGTCAGCCAAAGGTTGTGTGTTCCCTTCAGGTAATGAAAGACATGCTGTACTGCTCCCCAGTGGGTGTCTCCTGGGTCCCTAGAGAAGTGAGAAAGGACCTGAATAGTGTAGGTGATATCTGGACAAGTGCCAAGGGCTGCATACATGAGGGTACCAACAGCTTCTTGATAGGGCCCATGAGACATGTAAGTGATCTCAGCTGTGGTTTTTGGGAACTGATCAGTGAGACAGATGGAGGGGTCTATAGGGGAACTGGTGGGTTTCAAATCTTTGAAACTGAGTCATTAAAGAGACAAATCAATATAAGAGCATTGAGACAGTAATAACTTGCCTTCCTCACAGAGTCTCTTAACCTCAATACCCAACAGCCAGTGTAAATCCCCCAGGTCCATGATCTCCACATGCTCTGATATGCACTTCTTGACCCAGGTAACAAAGGTGATCTTTGTGGCCATAAGGGTGTGGTCATCAATGTGTATTGCAATAATGGCAAGGTTGGGAGTAATGATGAGGAAGAAAACACATGGGTCATTCTCAGGATGTGTGAATCCTAGGATATCCACTAGGATTTCACAAAGGCATTAGTACCAGTGCCATCCTGATTGTTTGAGCCCATATATAGTCTTCTTGAGATGGCAGACCTTGTCAGGATGGTCAGGATCTTTGTATCCTGGTGGCTGCCATATGTAGATTACTTCTCCATCAGTCAGCCTTCCATTCAGGAAGGCCCCCTTGATGTCAATTTGATGGATCTCCATATCACAGGCAGCAGTGAGTGTGAGGATGGTTCATATGGAGGCAAGTTTGGCTACAGGTGCATAGATGTCAAAATAATCCACACCTGGGACTTGGAAGAACCCCTGAGCCATCAAGTGGGCCTTATAATGAACTACAATGCCTTGCATGTCCTTCTTAGCCTTGAAAATCCATCTACAATCAACAATGTTAGCACCAGGAGGCAAATCAGCAAGTTCCCATGTATCTGCTTTTGTTACCATTGTGTATTCCTCATCCATCCTGCCCTTCCAGTAGACCCAATCTACCCTTTTCATTGCTTCCTGCAAGCTCTTTAGCTCCAATGCCTCAGCTCCCTCCATTTCTACAACAAAGGTCCATACTTCTTCCCACTCTTCCTCCTCAGCTAAGATAACAGTGTGTCCCTCAAGGATGTCATGTGCCTTGGCACTTGGATTGTGGGATCAACATGAGTGTTCAACTGGGAGATTAGTATTGGCAATGGGAGGGTCAATACTGGGAATGGGAAGATTGGTATTGATGGGAAGGTTGATATTGATGGGATTGAGACCAATTGTGGACACACAATCAGTTATGGGTATGCCAGAGTTGGTAGGGACAGGTGTGGGTGTTTGTTCAGCTGTAGCTGGAAGGGAATTGCTCAAAGGTATGTTCAGTTGAATATGCTAAATCTCACTCAATGACCTTTCCTCCCCTTTGAGATTTGGGTCTCTGAAACTGATGTTCCTTTCTACATGTACAGTATTGGTGTCAGAATAAAGAATCCTCATACTTTTTTTTTTAAAATCCAAGTTTATTGCAATAGGCTAGCTACTACAAATGGGTGCACAATAGCAGTCCCAATACAAAACTAGAAAAGAAAGAAAAGAAAAGGAGAAAGAGAAAAGAAAGGAAAACAAGAAGCTAGAAGCTAACTACAATATAGGAGAGAGAAAGAAAGGAGTACTAACTTAATCAGATGAGAGTAGAGAGTAATTGACAAGAGTTTGAAATTGAAAACAGGTAGGGAGTTGGGGGACTAACTACAAAGCAAGAGAAAAAGAAAAGAGATCCTTCAGTGAACATCTGGGACTCCATTCATGGCAACTTGCTCTCTACAGGTGAGGCAGCAGGTGGTGAACTCTTCTTGAGTGACAGGTCCTTGTATCTGGTCAGCAAATGAGAAGGCTGCTGGGTTTCATTCCAGGAAGTTGATGAGCCAGTAGAAACTGTTGCAATCTCCAACTGGATAGTAGAAGCAAGGGCAGTCTTGGGTAAGAATGTGCTTGTGTGTCTCAAGGACTTCTCCACATGGGCAAGAAGTGATATGGTGCCCAGGGAAGAAGCACTGATGAAAAGCACTGATGGGCATGTGGTTAGTGACACAGCAGGTGAATCGAGCACAGAGATTTGGGTTTTTGCCCAGGGGGGATTTGAGTCAAGAACCACCATTGGTATATTTGGGCTTGAGAGGTTGGGGAGGATTGGCTGCATTGATGATGGGGAGCCAAGAGTGTCCATGATAAGACAGGTCATTCATTAAAGTTTTCCAGTGCTTCAAACACTTGGAAGTATAATGATTTTGAATGAAGCTGAGAGGTGTGTGGAATGGCTGGCATCAATTATTGGGGATGTGCAGTGATTTAGTGAGCATATGAGCCTGGTGGTGTATTGACTATTGGGCAGAGGAAGGAATTGACCAGAAATGGACATGATTGAGAGGGAAAGAAGAGAGCCACTGCCTGAGTAGAACACTATGAGGACCATAGGAAAAGAGTTTTTTAGCAGAAGAGATAGAGTCTGTGAAAACTACTATAGAGGAAATATTGCAAGAAGAAGCAAGAGAAAAAGAAGAAGAAAGACCAAGACATAAGGCAGACAATTCAGCATCTGATGAGAGGACTTCCCCACAGGGGTGTACAGAAGAAGAGAGAATGTCTGTAGATGAAGAGTTGAAGACAAGGAAAGAGGAAGTAGCAGAGAGAGAACTATCTACTGGTACAGAAGCATCCATAGCTACAACAAGAGATATAGGAGAGAAAAAAGAAAGGTCTTGAGCATGAGAAGCATTAGCAATGTGAATGGCCATTGCACTATCTTTCAATAGGTCAGGACATTCAATGAATTTGATTTGCATCTCAAACAAGTCCAGCAAGTGCTGTCCAGGTTTGGTGCTAGGATGAAGGTGCTGA
>JAEUWN010000806.1:0-39429 GCA_018524465.1 Podaxis pistillaris | reverse complement strand
CAGTTATGGCAACTATCAGTTATGACAGCTATCAGTTAGGAGGGACTCGACTGTACTCCAATCACTAAGTATAGGACGAAGTGTCGATTGTCATTCCGAAACGCGAGAAGGTTGTTAACAATCTCTGGTTGGTTTGAAGCCCTGGGCGCGTCACTTTACGACATTTCTCCAAAAAAGTAAAGATGAGCACGCCGCCACTGCGAAGGACCTTGTTCCGGGTCGAGGCTATGCAACGCGTTTATCAATACACGTGGTTCTTCGGGCCAGCACAAGAAGATCGGGATTCAAATCCAGTAAACTTTTAACCGAAGAGTAGAAACACCATTCCAGATACATAGTCATGGATGCAATCAGGGAAACGCATGCGGGTGATCTTGCCGTTTTAGGGAGCACATTTGTCTGGGACAATACAGCCGCCGAATGCTCATGGATGATATATCATTAACTATATGCCCTGTACACCGGAATTGCGGCTGAACATTCAACTTCTTCTGGTGTCATAGAGATTTCAGACAGAACACTGAGATTGGCATCTGAGTGCCCTTGTCCAAGGTAACCTAGTTGCACAATGATCAGTGGAGTCAGCGTGGCGCCAGGGAAGACAAAAAGAAAGGATGGAAGCATAGCGGCGTAGACTGGTATGCATAGTGGTATAGACTGGTATGCATAGCATCTTAGCCATCTCTAGGTTGAGCTCAGGGATCAGCAAAAACGCCACACAACAAGTTATCTTGCTCACCCTGATGGATTGTTGGCTGAGGAACTTGACATGCCAATGTATTAATAATGTGCAACTTCGGTAGAGATCAGGCACGAGGGCTTGGATGCAAACGATAGCTCCAAATTTTGATCATGCTGCATCTGATGTCAACGCAGGTATGGCGACAGTGGCAGAATGTCATTTTCTTGTAGGATGCGAAGGATGCTCTTGGACAAAGAAATTCTCTTGCCCTGTGCGGATCAGGGTGACTGCCTGCGTGACTGTGTCAGTTAAGGAGTCATCAACCACGAGGAAACCATAAAAAAAGTTCGTTGTAAACACCTGTCCCGTTGTGCAACCGCCGGGAGCCTTGGCAATTATAGGTGCCATCTCTCCCATAAGGTTGCTCTCCTCGTCGATGTATTTTGCGTGAAGGTGTGCCCGGGGAACGAACCTATGGCTAGAAAGAGTAAAACGCGTCGAAAGTCATCCCTTAAATCGAGAACGAGAACGTAGGTGATGTCCTATCTTTATCCCCAGCAAAGGAGTGGAGCAACGACGAGCCGTGTGTCCAGGTGTCCCTCTCGAGACCCGGCACGAACCAAAAATGCAGGAGGGAAAGACTGTGTGCACGAGGCCAGCAGAGACCGCACCTTGGGCGCTTCTCCTACTAGTCACAAAGTCCCTACTTATTGCGGCTCACCCATAGAATACCAGTCATAGCATCCATCGGATTTTCCATTGCCCTTTTTCCCTTGCCGCTGCTCAACCCAAATAGCAGTGGCTTGGATGTCACAGCCAAGCCAGATGTCGATGAGGAATCGGCAGAATGTGATGAGGCCATACCAGAGTCTTGGAGTGGCTGTCATTCGTAGTACCAGAGCCTCTGCTTCTCCGTCGATATGGTCAAAATACGTCCCGTCTTACGGTTATGACGTTGACATAATATGGATGGATTCCGAATGCGAAGAGCCCAAGCTCGAAGCCCCTTGGACCTCTCACAAGTAGGTTGCAGATCGACGGCCATAAGCTGAAAATGAAAATAGTCTCGTTAGTGTTGGTTAAATATGTGGGTTTCCTGGTTCCACTGAGGGAATAGAATAGATACATGCCGGCCCCGGACCTGGCGGATTTGTTATGCGGTGTCTTCGGTTAGGACGTGCAATATTTAAGTATTAGGTTCGGACTTTGTGAGAGGCCGAAACACTTCATGAGATGCAATGGGCAAACAAATACTTACCCGATGCCGAGCTACCAATTTTTATCTGCTGGTACTTATGGTTGGGGTCTCATTCCTCGATCTTCTGTGATTTCGCAGACATAAGGAAGCTGTATGTATCAATATGCCGTTCCCTGTCCAGATGCATCTGTCGGGGATCGCGGGGCTCATTTATTCACCACGGCGGAGGAGATTGGGGATTCTCCGGATCCAAGCTGTGACCAGAGACGCTTGCGAGGCGCCGGCCTCACAGCGTCTCCCACGTCAACCCTCAAGCTTCAAGATAGGCTGTCAATACCCACCTTGACTCAGGTCTCCCCTCTCTTACCCTTACCGGATTCAAGTGATCGCACCTTTCGAAGCCTTGAGTCCTTAAGCTCAGGTGGATCAGTCAACTACGATAAAGTCGTCAAGTGCTGGCGATGTCTTCAGCCAGTGAGGCACTGCTCATTGATCTTGAACGCTTCAGACTATTTGCTGATCGCATTTCACATTCAGAGATGTCAGGGTTCCTCAATGGAGCTCACCACCTTGTGATCCAACAGCCAACCATGATTGAAAGAGCAGAGATCGTCAACAACAACAGTAATGGAAACTCGGGTAAGCTACACAGCGTACCCGGTATGCATATCGTTGACTTTGCTTCCTAGTTTTCGAGGTGTTGGAGAAATACAGCACACCCGATGCAGAATTCGATTCTATGGCTAGACACCCTGCCCCGAAATGTCATCCCGGTACTCGTCGACATCAGAGGGCACAGATCGAGGCTTGGCTCCTCAACAAAGAGCGCGATCAGAACATTCTCTGGCTTCACGGTTGTGCGGGTGTCGGTAAAACAGCCATTGCACAAACCATCGCAGAGAAGTGTGTCGAGATCGATCGGCTTGGGGCGACATTCTTCTTTTCAAGACCAAAGCATCGAGACGATCCCGCGCGCGTTATCCCCACCCTTGCTTCCCAGCTCGCGGCTCGCAATCCCGATTATAAGCAAATCATTGCAAAGCAGTTGGAGAATAACCCTGGAGTACTGCACAAGACACCGCGCATTCAGTTCAATGTGTTGATGGTCGAGCCCTTCACCATCCTGCGGGATCGTATTCAACAGCCATTGCTGGTCATTTTGGATGGCTTAGACGAGTGTGCTGGAGAGGCTGCTCAAAAAGAGTTCATCGAGTTGATCATTGGGTTCGATAACGTGGCTGCTCCCGGAACATTGCTTTGGATGGTATGTAGCCGTCCGGAGGCTCACCTCAAGCGTGCTTTTTCCAGGAAAGATATCAAATGTTGGAAAGAGGAGATATCTCCTGATGGCATTGAAGCAGTGGAAGACGTCACTCTCTTCCTCCGCGACGGCTTTCAAGACATTCGGGAACAGTTTCCAGAATGTATACCGGAGAGCTCAGATGAACCCTGGCCATCTCAGCAACAGCTCGATAGAATTGTTAGGGCAAGTGCTGGCCTCTTCGTCTTCGCTTTCACTGCCCTTAAATTCGTCGGTGACCCGGATCACGCCAATCCTCAGTCCCAGCTACATTTGCTGCTGGTATTTATAGACAAGTTTACCGTCACTGGGGAAATAAACCCTCTAGAAGCTCTCGACTCGTTTTATGCACAGATCCTTTCGGAAATCCCCAGCACTATCCTACCAACAACATTGTTGCTCTTGGGTGTAGCTCGGAGGATCCTACCTCCTTGGACTTTCGATGCAACCGCCAGATTCCTCGGACTCGATCAAGGCACCTGCTACAGTGCTTTGCGGAAACTGCACTCCGTTCTCAAAATTCCTCAACACGACCGCGTAAAAGAGGAAGGCATAGGATTTTACCATGTATCATTTGAAGACTACCTCGAGGATCGGTCGCGTTCTAGAGCATTTTATCCATTCACGCAAAAGTTCTGGAAAACCATGTTCGTGCGGGCCCTTCATTGGTGGATTTACTACTTGGAACACTTAAGGTCTATCCGTCAGTAAACTCTTCAAACCCCTTTGAATTTTTCGCTCATGATTTTTTTGCATAAAGAAACACAATTCTTGGATTGCGCTGAAAATGCACGTGAAGGACTTGCACCCGAAAAGGACAGCTCAGCACCTGTGCCTGTACTAGCCAACATACCCGTGATTAGTGCTGTATTTCTGTTGGATGTAGCAAGAAAGCGGTGCCTGGAAAGCGAGGACAATCTCATTGATGAGGGAATGTTGGCCTTAATCCGCTCATTCGTTTCTTATGGTCACCCGGTAGATCTCACAGCAACAATCCTCAAATGGCGAGTTCCCGATACAGATGGTCATCTTTTCCTAATCAAGTTATTACTTGTATCGGTATGACCTTCGTTCCGTCCACACGAGGTGATTTTCTTACCGTAATCTAACCTTTAGCATCGAGAGCTTGGCCGCTTGATACGAGCGGACGAACAGGACGATGAGCTTCTTCATGGTTGGGTGGATTATCTCCAGAGCTCCAATGATGTTGAACAAGATGTGAGCAAGCTTCGCTATCATATTGAGAGAATTAGACTCATTGGCTGATGTAGACCAAAACCCTTGACAAGCTATTGCAAATAGACAATGTGACAGATGAACTGTACCATCGTCGCTTGCAGTACTTCCAAGATCCTGACAATGCCAAAAGAGACGTGAGTAGATTTCTTTCGATGTATTGGACGCAAAATTCACCATTCAACTAAGACGTTTGACCCTTCTGCGCCCACTAAATGTCAACACGAAGGGTCCTGCTTTTGCTGGCTGGGGCATGCACCCAATCCTTCATCAGTCAAGCGGATCATTGTCATCATGACAAGATACGTGCATGCTCAAAAGTCGAAGAGAAAGCGAGTGTACGGGGTAGGGGGGATAGCGACTTGCACTGTTCGGAGTGATTGTCAAGCCTGTGGAGAGTTCACCAGATACCTCATCCCAGAATGTTATCCCGGTACCCGCCAAAACATGATAACCAGGATCAAGTCTTGGCTCACCAACAAACGCCGAGACGAGAGCACTATCTGGCTCCATGGTTTTCCAGGTGTCGGCAAATCGACTATTGCCTGGACCATCGCAGAACATTGTATCGAGACGGGCCAACTCGGTGCAGCTCTCTTCTTTGGGAGACCAAGTCATATAGATTCTGCCGACTTAATCGTCGCAATGCTTGTCCACCAACTGGCGGAATGCAACCACGATTATGCACAAACCGTCTCCCAGCAAAGGATCGCAGGAGGACAGAATTTCGAACAGCTGCGCGCGCAGTTCGAAAAGGAGATCACAGGGCCCTTCACGACCCTGAGGGATAAAATCCAACAGCCAATGTTGATTATCCTAGATGGGCTGGATGAGTGCTTTGGGCTAGGTTTTGCGGTGCAGTTTATTGAGTTGATCCATGAATTCGATCGGTCCCTCGCCCGAGGAACGTTGTTATGGATGCTGTCTACCCATACTGAAGCATACCATATTTACACTCACACAAGGCACGATATTGCAGCTTGTCATCGGGAGGAGGAGATATTGCAAGATGCCGAGGAAACTCGCGAGGAGATCGCTCTCTTCCTTCGGGATGGATTCCGCAATGTTCGGAAACAGTTTCCAGAGAACATACCCGCCAGCGAAGATGAATCTTGGCCATCCGATGAAGAGCTCGGAGAAATCGTCTCTGCGACCTGTGGCCTTTTCGAGGTTGCCTCCACTGCGCTCAGGTTCATCGGCGATGCGAGTTATGCAAATCCCAAGGCTCGATTTGATTTGCTCATGGGCTTCGTTCGCACTTACCATCATATCGCGACGGGAAACCCTGTGTATACACTCGATCGCCTCTACACGTTGATACTTTCGGAAGTTCCCACCAGCCTCCTGCCCACAACACTCATGCTCCTGGGGTTGATCTCCCTAAATCCAAAATTCATTTATACTTGTGGCGAGCTCGCGAACTTTCTTGGCCTCGACTCCGATACTTTTTACAGCGCTCTGCGACCATTACATTGCGTTCTAGGAATCCCTGAGCCCAGTCGTGCCTTCGACGAAAGATTACAGCCCCTCCACAGTTTGTTTCTGGCTTATCTTCAGAACCCCTTGCGGTCTGGTAGATTTTTCCCATTTACAACAGATTTCTGGAGAAGCATCGTCCACCGTACCGTTCGCTGGACGATCACTTGCCTGGACTTTCAGCGTCACAAGCGTGAGTACGACCAAAGTACATGGTGGAGTATACAACTAATGTAGCTCGCATACTCACAATAGGGTGGGATTGTGTCGCTTCGCAATACGACTTTGACAGCAGGGAATTGAAATGGCTGAGTCGAGATCATGTTGGAGTCGGTGCCGGCTTCATGAATATTGTCATGCCTCTCCTCGGGATCGCTTTTCGGGACTACCACTGGAAGAGTAAGGATGAGGAGTTGATTTCAATAATTCGCGAATTCGATTTTGGAAGTCTAGTATTGATGCCTGGTCGCTTCGACGAGATATTGTCGATTGTGATATGGATGATTAAACTGGTACGCCTGACTATCATTCTTAGATCTCTGTGTTCTGTACTGATTAACTAACAGGGTGAACGGTTTGGTAATGTCGTCCGGACGGAGAGCAACTGTAAGGAGGATGAACAACTCCTGGAAAAAGTCCAACCTTTGTTAGACTCACGAGAAGCGAAACCACTGGTGAGCAGATAAAAAAAAGGTCGAGAGAGATAAAGTATTGATTCGATGGCTGAATTTGTAGACGCTCGAGGCTTTCTCTTCTTCTGAACCTCATAACTATTTTGTGTTACTTGGAAAGACACCAAACCCTCTTCTCGTGTTCATGACTGGCTTGAGCAGAGGGCACCAAGGAATTGTGACTCGGTTTGGACCCTTTAGTTTGCATTCGCCTTTGGGATGGAAATGCACGGAGAGTGCCACACCCGAGAAGGGTCGTTGCGATGTTTGCGGAGCCTATTTTAGACAAACAGCGGCTCTCGAGGATTAGGCTATGTCAACTTGGTATCTTGCGGGCAAAGTTGCCCGGACTGTGTTTTAGTAGTGTATGAAACGAACATTGTTGTGGCGCATAAGTTTTCCATCGGTTGTCAATATTTTTGTGCGCGTATCGGGGCCTAATTTTGCTGCTGCTCTCGGGTATCGTCGGACCGAGTGCAACATTTACAACAAATGTAGTGACTGCGTAAACAAATTTCTCATATGCATTGGGGGGGGGAAGGAGTGTAGGCTACGAGTGGTCAAGTGCCGTTTGCGAAGACAAGCCGACAGGATCGGCAGAGGGGTCAAGATCTCAAGTTTCATGCACGTTCGAGGCACGATCCGCTTGTGGGCGACCAAAGACGCTACACTTAGATCTTGGGCCTGTTCGGCGCATTGCTCACGGCGGGTGATATCCTCTATATCACCACCCGCAATAACTACGTGATCGAAGCATTCCCCCTTCGGGCGACTTGTCTAAGAACGTAGCAAAAGCACGTGGACCGTACTAGAGTCACATCTTTGTTTGACTAACTTGGCTTTTGTTTGTCATAATGTCGAGATGACTGGACGACACTAAGCGGTATTCGAGGCTGCGTATAACTTGAGTGAGGCCAGTTTAAATGGTGCCACCTGGGGTACCCGCAACGTATGATATAATTATAATTAGCGCACGTGAATCTCGTAAAAGGATGGATGCGAGTCGGCAATATCAGTGATATCACCCGCAGCGACGAGAAAATGCACACAACGTACGATAAATGACGGGAAGAAGAGGGAAGCTGATGAGAATCGTTATGTTCGACTGGAATTTACCGTGGTACGATTATCATGCATTGGTATTCAATGTCCTCGTGCCTACCGTATGTCCGTTTGGACAGACTGATCAACTGGTGGTATGAAGATCTAACGGATCATTCCATGATTTTGTTCATGGGGCTGGGTGGGTAGAACCACCCAGGTACGGGGCTCGTGGCGTTATTGTGTGGGGCAGCATCCCGCAGCATCTCGCAGCAGACGCGGAGGAGAAAAGGGGAAGTTGTTTGAAGAGTCTAGGCTTCGGATAAGAGAACAAGAGTCAGCGGGCCGGGGAAAGGTGAAGGGGACGTGATGTGACGTGAGAGTGTGACTATTTCTATGTGTGTTTGGTTTTCCGAATAGGCGTCGGTCTGCGCTGTCATCTTTCTGGGCTGAGTAATGGGACGTCTCAACGCTGCAAGGTGCTTCTTCTTTCCTTTCTCTGACTTGGAACTTACCTCCATGGCTCGCCGTCGTCGCTCCTCATGTAGATCTGCCTCCCTCTGCATCACTCTCTTTGGAACCCTCACCAATACCGCCTTTGCCGTCCAGGTCCTTACAGCATGGCAGCAACTTAGATGGGGAGACGTAGAGAGCGAATGGGCTGGCGACAATTGGCCCCAAGTTATCGATGGCATTAAAGTTATGTGGGCACTGGTCTCCCTCTACTTTGCTTCCGCGGCCTCTGTTTGCGTTGTTGGCTTGGTAGGAGTCATTAGGGTGCGTCATCCGCGCGCGCAGCCTCAAGAGCTTGATGGTGGTTAACTCATTTGCTGCATGTACAGAGCAAGGCCTCGTTAGTGAGGTTCTATCGAGACTATTCAATCGCAGACTTCTTCTTTTGTACCCTCGCAACGCTCGGGGCCACTTATGCCGCCTTCCTTTCGTCCGCCCGTGCCGGGATCTGCGAAGAGTTTTCGCACCATCCTGAACTCATGCGCGATCTGCTCGAGATTGGCCTCAATTCAGAGAATTGTGAACACTGGCTCGGGAGGGTTATCGTTGTCTTGATGGGTGTTATGTTCATTCTCCTTGTCATCAGGGTATGTCCTCTTGATCACATCCTCAGACTTGGGCAATATTGGTGTAACATCTGCAATAGCTGCAGTTCCTCCTCGCTGTATCCAACTTCTACTCTCAGCTCACTCGCCAACACGCTCGTTGCTCTTCAAGTTGTTGTTCCTCGTCAAACCACCTTCCAACCCACTCATGTAGTGCTCCGTCGGGCGCGCAGCAACGCATCCTCCTTGTTCCCTTCAACACACCTGTGGACCCTGATGTTGAAGTGATATATACCCCTGTGCTGCGGAATTCGCTTCCCCGTGATGTGCAGGCCACTGCCAAAGAGGTTTGGGTATCATCGACCTCGGAACACCGCCACCGTCACCACCGACATCGCTCATACGAAACGGGGAGAATCCGCCTACCCATCAGGCCAGACGAAGGTCTGCTGCCTCGATACAATGATGGCGAGTCTGTCAAGGTCTAGAGTCGTTGCCCTACTCTATGTCTCTCCTTTTTCACTGGTTTTATTATCAATACGTGATTGTATTTTTGTTGTTGCATTGATGTTTCGCTCGTAATTCTGTCCAGTCTTTTGTGTACTTGATCTTCACGTCCAATCATTATTGTCTGCCCAGTGGCGCTGTTGGAGTGTCATTGCATAGTCGAAAGTCGGCGTGAATGCAGGGTGGGAAAGTTTGATGTAATGCACGAGGCTCTGCCCACTCCACCAGAACCATTTGCTCCCACACACCAGTTCCTTCTCCGTCGTCGCCGACTTCCCTCCGGCGTCGACGTCTTCTACGTCCTTGACCTCTCTAGCTATGCGCTTGCTAACCAGCACACTCCCCCCGTCGTTGGCTACTCTCATATTCACTCTGCTCCTCCGATGTGCGGCCCCAGTCTACGCCGACCCTGCAACAGTTCCGTTCACGGATTGCTTCGACGATGCAGCGAGCCAGGCCCAGAAACTGAATGTTTCCACTGTGTATGCTCAGGTCCTGGAAAACCGTGACTGGGGAAAGTACCTCAATTTGACCGTGCTTGGAGAAAGCCCCCAACCGATTCTCGGACTGAGGGATGGTGGAGAGAGCCTTTGTCAGTTAACATCGTCTCTCGCTTGAGGAAGCCGCCTAACATGTCCTCTTTTAAACAGCGACACTCTTCACAACAGCATCAGTGCTTACACTAAATGCATGGACCAACAGTTCATTTCTTTGTGATAC
Source organism: Podaxis pistillaris (assembly GCA_018524465.1). NCBI lineage: Eukaryota > Fungi > Basidiomycota > Agaricomycetes > Agaricales > Agaricaceae > Podaxis > Podaxis pistillaris. The sequence continues at coordinate 29,540 of JAEUWN010000806.1, read as the reverse complement.
CCTCCGTCCTCCATCCCCGCTCCCTTCACTTGATAACTCCACCACAACTCCACATACCTACTGCCCCATCGCTGCGGGACCTTTCGCCCTCTCGGCGAGTATACCCTGGGGACGTAACCGTGCGTTAACAACGTTGATCACTCGTCTCCGCGCTGTAGATCCATCTGGTCAAGAACTCGTCTGCGTTGATGTTTCCACAACGCCGCTTGAGCCATCAGAGGCACAAGGACCTTATGGCAATGCTCGAGTAATTCTGTGGGCAAGCGTGGGTTTGGCGGCGGCGTATTGGATCGTAGTGGGCGTTGCACGGGTTGTGTCGGCTTGGGGGAGAGGCGTCAATCGGAGTGGACGTGGTGTATGGGGAAAGCTGCAGAGCGGTGGATTTATTTTGGCGAGTGCGATTAGTGGAGAGAGGTTGGCGGCGTCGCCGGCATTGATGCGGTTTTGTAAGTTACTCTCTCTAGCCCCCGCTTTGCCGGATTTAGTCGGACTTTGTGTCTTCGCGGTGCTAACGCCCGAGATTTGCGTGGTTAGGTACGCCCTCGATGAGGGATGTGATTTTTCATACACAGTGGTGTGCTGCGCTTGCTATGGTCGCCGTTCAATGGCCTCCGTTCATTTGTGAGTTTGGCGTCCATCAAGTCACTTAAACTTTCTTGATGGTTGATCCGTCTCTAGACCCCCTTTTGACACAGACCGCCTGGTCCACACTTTCATTCAGTGAGTATATGCGTTGGATTAATGAGGATTCGGTGCTTATTACGAGCTGTCTAGATATTACCCTTACTGATCTTTCAAATCCACATCACTGGAACCCACTTTCCATGTTGCCATACTCACCATCTTCAAATTTCTCAGATCAACTCGCAGATCCATCATCACCTCTTTATATCGACCCAACGATTCCCAACATTCTATTTACCCTTCCTCAAAACGCATCGGATGGAATACAATCCTTCGCATACGCCGTCGGAGTCCGCCCAGAGGACTTATTCCCTAATTGTCTCATTCTTTTCCTTGCCATTATTGGTGGTACCATAGTTCTCTCTCTTCTTCTGTGGGCACTTGACTACTTCATGGTGGTCGTCGTGTTCAAATCGGCATCCCGACAAAATTATTCTACCAGTCTCGCGCGGACGCGCAGTCCTGGATTTGGTGCAAGTGTGTCCACTAGAAGTGCCTTGAACAAGGATCAGGGCGACCCAACGACGACGTCGCCTGTGCCAGGCGAAGAGAGCAAGAGCTTGACTGGGCATAGCATGGGTGGAAACAGCATGTTTGGTGTTAGCAGTCGTGCCATTGGGACGCATAGATCATGGTGGCGCCTACGAACGGATATAGGCTCTTTTCATGGGAGCGTCCTTCATGGGAACCTCGTCCGCATTCTTGTCCTTTTCCACCTTCCCATCACCATTTTCTCGGTGTATCAGATGGTCCAGCGTGGTTCGGGTGTTAGTCGAACAAGCGTTGTTTTGGCTGCGTTATCCTTTGCCATCTTCTCTATCCTCATCCCATTGCACTTGGTCTTGAGAGTAACGTTCACTACTACCAACAAATTGTACGACGAAACACGGACGTTGCTCTCTCTCGGACCTCTGTACAATCACTATCGACATGGATCACAAATGTTTGCCACGCTACTGTTTGCCAGCAACCTTGCATTCGGAGTCACGATCGGTGCAGGCCAAAAGAGCGGCACAGCTCAGGCTATCATCATCCTTGTTGTTGAAGTGATATGTGCGCTTGGGACAAGTGTCTGGCTCCCTTGGGGAAGTGGAGCGAGTATGGGTTTGATTAGTTTCTTGTTTTGTGTCGGAAGGATTGTCATTGCTGTTCTTTTGGTTATATTGACGCCAACGGTATGCATATATCTTTTGGCCATGCGCGAAATGTCCGTTCTGAATTCTGTTTGTAGATCTCCATCGGCCCTGGACCTGGCGGGTGGGTTGCCTACGGCATCCTCATCATCCTCGCTCTCGTCTACCTCGCCCTTCTACTCATGCTCCTCGTCAAGCTGATCGAGGCCGTGGTTCGCATCGTTGGTGGGGCCGGATTCGATCGGAGTCGTCATGTGGTCGACTCTGGGCTACTTGGTGCCCTCGGTCTCGCGGGCTGGTGCGGGTTGCGAGCCCGATCAAAGAAGAGAAGAAGGAAATCCAAGAGAACCACTAATCGCGTGTCTACTCAGGGGATGCCCCCGATCAAGAGCGCGGATATGGCTTCATATGCTTCGCCGCATTCCGTGGCTACTCTTGGCGGTCCCCCTCCTGGGTTCGTTGGTCCTGATGGTAGAAAAGGCTCGCCACATTCAGGACCGCCACCTAGTGTTTTACGGCCCGAGCATGCTCTGCCGAGACCATATAGGGAGGATGACGATGATGAGGGATATATCATGGGCGCTTGGCAATCGTATCCGTTAAGGCATGGATATGTACCTGTCGCGGAGCCGGCTGCGACGCCTCCCCCGCCAAAGAGTGGATTCGCAAGAGTGGGAGGCGGACGGTCACACATTGATACCCCCTACGCCATTATGGATGGGACCGCAAGTGCATTTGCGAACAATGGGTCTACGCAAGCCATCGCTAGTTCGTCTATGCATGCGCTCGGGAACAGCTCGACGCACACATTCCCTTCGCTGAAGCAACAGAATCAGAGTCGAACGACGTTGCCTCGACCTGGGAGTATGAGTGCTGCCGCTGGTACGAACGTGTTCTATGACGATGATGATCCACCACCATCCTTGTCTTCCTTGTCCAACGTTGCGAGGCAACCAGAGTATGGGCAGTTACCACCTGGAGCGATGCAACCGGCGCACGTACGGACCAAGTCACAGACGGCCATCATCGAGGACGCTAGCAAGTTGTATGGTCTCCCTGTTTTGACGGGCGTTGCTACCAGTGCTGGGAATGCCCCTGGTGGGAATGGTGGCTCTGGCCCCCCTAGCAGTACGCCTGGAGGTGGTACAGCTGTCACATGGCCGCATACAACAACGGCGCAGCAAGCGCAGTTCCCCGGATCTGCGGATGATAATGATGACGATGACGATGACGACGACGATGATAGTACCGTCGAGGAACAACCAAAGAAGAAGCCATGGTACCGCATTATCAGACATCGACCTAACAGCAGTGATGGACCGTCATCAGCGGCAGCACCACCCTCGTCATTCCCTGTAGACGCGGAACTCGGCGGTCTGGCTGCATCGAGCAGTATCACGAGCGGTAGTAATGGCGGATCAAGTAACGATACCTCTGGTAGCAGTAGTACGCAACAACCGACGAGGTCGTTCGTCGTCATTCGGAAACCTCAGCCGCAGAGTATGAGTCGTCTGACCCCGAGCCAGAGTTCGAGTCAGCTGCAGAATGCTACATACCCGCCTCCTGGATCTTCGACAAAACCCTGATAATTGAGGAGCTCCAGAATTTTCCTCTGCAATAATATATATGAACAGTAGAAGACACACCTATCCTTCGGCTTTCTATCGTCCAAATTTTGATTTCGATGTGGCTAGAAGGATTCCTATATCAACTTTTTCTAGTGCCTGGACATTCGTTCATCGTGCCTTTCCCATTGTTATGATCTTGCTCGCGACATTTAGTGTTACCTTGTTATGCCCCTTGACCATCGAACATTTTCGTGTACTACTATTACATTTATCTTATAATTTGTCGTACATTGCTGAGCATGAAATGCATTCCGTAGATTACATATGAACGGGGAACTAAGGTTCTATCCACTTCTCAGTGGAATATTTGTAAGAGGAGAGGGATACATGTGTAGCACAAAGAAAGGAAGTACATGCAAGTCCGTTTGAACAGAGCGGGGGAAAAATAAAATAGTCGCACATCTATAACACTCACAAGTCCGCGTTCGATTCTGATGATCCTCCTACCCAAAACACACGATAATCACCAGCACCCTTCTTCCACCATCCATATATCCCCTCCTCGCGCTTCAGTCGTGACATAATCACAGACGTGCCAACACTATCAAACGACGTGCTTGACATGTCACTCGATGTTGAGCTGGATCTCGTCAACCCTTCCGGACCCATCAGCCGACTCACTTGATCCCAATGCCCACCCATGGCGAGGAATCCACATTCCCCAATAACATCGTCTTCCGCGTGTATGACTTCCTCGTATGTCGCTTTGCCCTTGCCTTTGCCTTTGCCTCGATTCATAAAATTCAGCGACATTTCTTGGACTTCAAGGCCATCTTCGCCAAACGCCACGAGCTGGAGGAACGGCGCAAGATCTTGTGTTTCATTCGTGTTGTCCGGCTCGCATACACGTGGTGCAACATGCTTAGGGGGTGACTTCCATGTCACAATCGCCAGCGAAGGGTAAGCTGCGTAGTTTGTCGGCAGTGGGGACGATAGGATGTGGGTTTTGCGTCCGCGGGTGAGGAATATGACTTTTCGCGTTGTATCAGAGAACATTCTGTTATTATTGCTCGGTCCCGGGATAGGTAACTCGCAACAGACGGGTAGAATCCATTTTGGTGGAGAGGCGTGTTCGAAAGATAGACGTGCACGGACACGGTGTGTCCCCGCTGCGACTGATGTCGATAATGTATCTCTCGCGTTGAAAAAGCTGTTGCTACCACCTGGATTCTGGTTCAACGGCGAGACGTAACTGTCGTCTGGGAGTTCCATCTCTCCCACAGCGGAGTCAGCAATTCGTATCCAACTAGCTTTCTTGTCAAAAATAACAAAAAGACTAAGTTGAGAACCATAATCAATGATTGACGGTGTTGCCGCTGAGGGAGGGCTGCGAGAAGAGGTGTCATAACGAATGGTGTTGCTGCTGTCTGAACGCTTGTGCCAGGCGTTCCCATTGCCACTGCTACCGGTGACATCTGACATGCTGCGAGTTACTTCTTGGACCGTTTGCTGGAAGAACGAGATATTCCGTGGTTGCATGGGGGTGTAGAATTCCTGATATCACGGTGGTTCAAGCCGATGAGTATAAGACAGTGCTGCGATGGAGAACCTTACCTTGGCAAATCTGAACGCTCTCTCTCCTCTTGGTACTTCGTATAAGATGATGTTTGTCCTGGTTGCAACGGCAAGAAGTTGACCGCCTCTACCTATTCGATTTTCATCGGTCCATATCGCATAGGAGACGACAGATGAGCCCGCCAAGCGCGAACCAGGAGTCGCTAAAGGTACGAAGTCCGTTGCCCATCGGAGGGGGACGTCATCTATGACGTCCCAACTCGAGTCATCCGTATTCCGGCGTGAAGGCGTCAAGGTCGGTAGCTGTTGAAGGTTAGCCAGCGGCATATTGGCACGCTTTTCTGACGATCCATTGGATACAGCAGCGTGCAACATATTGGGATAGGAGACTGGATGTTGTTGTTCGGTGCTAATATGCGGGGTGGGGCTCTCGATGAGGGACTTAAGACCGCGAGCGATACTGCTCTGTGGTCGATGCCTTTTACTGGGAGATGTCTGAACTTGCCAATTGGGTGGTCGACGAAGGTCCAATGGACGGGCACCCTAATAGGCTCGTCAGAGTATCTGCAGTCGTAAAGCTGAGCAAACGAACCTTATGCGCAACCGCCCATTTGGCCAGATTGGTTAAACTGAGAAGATTATACATTCTCAGAGAGCGGGCTGAATCACCATCCTTAGAGCATGGTGAGCCAGGTTCTGGACCAACGAGAACAAGTACGACGCCTTGCGTTGTCCCGTTGAGTCCCTCTCCCTGTTCGATGATTGTCATTTGAAATACACTAGACCGCAATCAGCTTCATTGGCATCACAGGAAGGATGTTCTTTACCCTTCTCCCTCCCAGATGAGTCTTGCCTGAGCTTCATCCGGGTTCTTTACATCGATACCCCCAGTCTCTGTCCACTCTTGTGGAAAGAAGTCCAGCACCGAGAGTCCTTCATCATGTCCAACAAGCAACAATCGTTCCGAGTTCAGAGGAAGGACGCATCGTATTTGGGAAGTTGCATGAGGCAAAAACCGGGACCCAAAGTGACTGAGTTTCAAATGTGAAGGCGTAATCCTTTGGCTAACGAATGGCAATGGCGGGGGAGATGTCTCCTTTTGTGGTGATGGTTGTTGGTCTCTGAACGAATCGTCGTGCAAGCTCAAACTGCTTGTCTGTATATGCAGATCGGGAGGTCCAGGTGTAGGCGGTTGGTTGGTAATAATTGGCGGGGAATTGTCCCTAGGAGGTACCCGCTGAAATACCGTGCCATATAAGCATCGCAATAACACACGTGAGGCGAAAACACGATACCATGTCAGGTTGAAGATCCCAGCCTCGCTCCCGTCTCCGTTGACGTTCCTCCGGGGTTATGGCATTATACCGCTCAGCGGCTCTGGAAAATTACGATCGTTAATTTTCTGATGAAAGACATCGCGTATATCCTTTAGACGAACCGTTTCTCGATCCAACCCCTCCACCTTCCGAATCTACGGAATTAATCGAGCCATCAGTATCACGCGCACCGGGACAAGCGAGCACAGGTACATGCCTCGAGTTTGGACCATTCTGCTGGGCAAGGTCGTCGTATGTTGGCAGTTCGTTCCCTCCTGGAGGGTGCTGCTTGTCCTGCTCGACGTGGTGGAATGGATCAGCCATACTGAAAGAGTGAATGAAACACCGCCTCGCATGCTTCAATTAATGGACAGGCCGTCTCCCAGCCAAATTGCCAAGCCATCAATCAGTCACGTGCAGAATGACGGCAACATTGTCAGCGCGGTTCTGAGTTCTGCTGCCTCATTCATGGATGCAGCACCATGTCTTTGGCGTTTCCTAACAAGGTCCGCGGCCGTTTGACCACTACCGTACTTCACTGCCCTCCAGGACGTTACCTTGTTCTCACAACCTCTGTAGCACCAATCTATTCCGACGAAGGCCGTCGCATGCTCCCGGTTTCATGACCTGTCACTCCGAACTAGTAGATGTGCCGCACACGACAAGCACTTTCACCCCAATTCCAAACATAAAACGTAACATTTGATCACTATCAGATCTATCTTTAGCACTCCATCGAATGATGTGCACGATGGGTGCAACAAAGGTGGTCTCCTAAACAACGTCTGAATATAGCGTCTAATTATACCCGCATTTCTGGAATCCCAGTACGGAATGGAAACCGATCAATTATTTTAACCCTCCAAATAGATCAAGGCCCCAATCGCAAGCCAAGCACAGCTTCACTCTTTCAGAAACAAATGCCAACCTACCCCACTCTGGCAGAAAGTCCTATAACTATTCAACACGTTTCTCGGTGATATTACACAACCTTGCCTCAGGATGATCAAGTACAATCAGCAACAACCAAAACATGATGATCCCGTTCAGTGTGCTACCGCAGCAGGATATTGATGCATGAATCACGATCAAAACGTGAAGATATCAAACAGGAAGAGTACTTGTGGACACCCCAATTGTACGATCAATGACTCCAGCAGCACATACTAGCAGATCCAAGATGTCAAAATCAAGCATCCCAATCCTCCAGTGCAAACGCCAGCACCCCAAATGCAGATGCAGCCTCACTCGTTCCACCCGCAAGACTCTCCACCCCCCTCCTAATGAACCTCACAAGCCCATCCAACTCTGAAGAAATCTTGTCCAATCGCTCAGCAATTTCCTCCGGAGACCCAGTCATATTCATCGACGAAAACCTCTCGGTTTCCATCGCTGGGTCCCTAAGCACTTCAGGCTCCTGGTCCCCATCTTCATCTGAAGATGATAATTCCTCATCAATGGAGGGCTGTGAAAATCCAATGATATTGCGCCGTTTCCGGCCACGGCGTCTACTTCTATGGCGTTTGATGAGCGAGTGACGGGTGATATCGTGGGTTGCTGCATCGCCTGTGAATGTTGCAAAAAACTCGCCGAATCGAAGCGACATATCGAGGATGGAGAGAATGGCCCGATGGAGGGCTAAAGTCTACGGCGAATCGAAATTTGAACACTCTAGCTCAAGGAGAACGTGAAAACTTGAAAAGACCTACATTCTGCTTAAGAAGACAGCGACCTTGGATTTTGTTGAGGCTTTCGTAACATCAGTAACCGAAATCTAGGTATGGTATCAAGCACTTACTAGTCATCGTGTAACTGAATCATGTCATCAAATGATTGCACCTCTTTCAGCTTTTGGTGAAAGTTGATCACTTGGGCGTGGATGACCTGTCATATTGTTAACACAACGGATGGTCCAACCGACCTTAACATCAACTCACATAGGTTGTCAAAAAGTTCAACAGTGTACTAATCGTCAGCACAGGTCAGCCACAGCAAAGGCGAAAAGGAAACAAGAACTCGCTTGATAAACCAACTTAATCGACTCCTCATCGCATAAAATACCTTTAGGCCCTCTCCGACATGTTTCCTCTCATCGCGCCTCACGAGTATCCTCTCTAGTACGCTTTTCGCCCTCCTAATCTGCAACAAAAACCCAAACACCTCACTATACATTCCCACCACGCTCGGTCTGAAAATATATGTCAGCGGGAATGGCACAGCATATTCCACAGATAATCCATCAATGGCTTTGACTGTACGAGATATCATCCGCTCCTTGTCTTTTCCTCCCCGGTACGAGAACCGGACAAGAGAGGGTTGAATCCACTCCCGTGCGCCGGCATTTACATTTGCTTCAACCACATCTGTAAATGCAGTATTGAGGAAATGGAAGTCGCCCCAGGATTGTTTGCTGTCCATCTACAGAACATATATATATCAGCTTATCTTGTGTGAGGAACCGCATGAGACCACCAACCTTGTTGAAAACAACATCAATGAAATGACTCATGGCATCTCCTCTACGCATGAGGAACAAATCCTCAATTGACTCCAAATGTTTCCACAATCCACACTCATCCACCAGAATCTTTGTTAACAAACTTCCAACCTCCTGGCAGCGAGGCAACAGCCGCTCATAAATAAGCCTCGAAAGCGTATCAACAGAGACGGAAAACAGGGTCCCGGGACTCTTTGTTGTCACACTCCCCTGCCTGCCTTGTTGGGCTACCAAATCACCAAAGCTCTCCCAGTTATCATCTCCAAAAACATCCACATTCGACCCCAAGGCGCGAATCAACCCCACGGCCTTTCCCGTTCGTAATATCATCTCCGCAACATGTTCCAAGAACATGGGCACTGCTTTCTGCTGCTTCTGCGATGAATTACCGTCCACTCCATCTTCACAACCAACCCCCTCCCTTAGCCCATATGCGTCCTGCCAAAACTGGGGATGCAACAGCCCTACAAGCGTTTCTCCGCCGAAACCGACAATCTTCGCCTCAATGAAAAACTCCTCGTCTAATTCATCTGCCTTTCCGCTACCAGCTCTCCCCTTGCCGTCCACTCCCAATCCCAACCCCATCCCATCTCTCAGCCACCTCCCACACATCCCCCACACGGGCCCCGCGCTCTTTACGAAAACCCTCATGAGCCTTCCACTGGTTACAACTTCCTCCCTCTCCAGGTGTACTTGTACATTCGCAAACAACACGTCCAACAACCTTGACGCCACCATCGCCGGCGCGCGCGTCCCCGTTGTGACGTAGGAGATAAACTCCGACGAAGAAGAGAGACAGGAAGCAAAAACGTCGTGGATAATTGCAAGGAGGACTGGGAACGTATATTCAAAGGTATCGGAAAGAGATTTAGATGTGTGTAAAAGACTCGTTATGACGTCCGAGTTGGGAGCAGCGGCGGAGGTGGCGGAAGAGGCGTAGATACTGCAGATAGCGGCCTCTTGGTCTGCGCACCAAGTATGAAAGGCGCGCACTTCGGTATCGACTGCATCTGCAAAGGCCTCAATTGTGCGGGTGATATTCCTTGATGGTGTCATGGTTCCCTTAGAATTTGTGATCCGATTTTGACTATATAGAAGTGCGAAGACGGAGGATCGGAAATGACGAAGATGCTCTAGCGTTGTCGCGGTTTGTGCAAGAGAAGATAGAATAGCCTCCTGGGAAGCGAGAGTTAGGTGAGCAAGACGCGGCGTTTCTGGCGTCGTCTGTATTTTTGATTAGCATATGAGTCACTCGAAGTTAATAATTAAATTACCGTGTACGCGTTATTCTTCCACTGCAGGACAATGTTTCTTCTACCTTGAAGGGCCATATAGATCTCTCTCACCATATCCTCCTCCCGGATGTAATGCTAGGCAGCGATTAGTTCGAGCCAAGGTAGACAATTAGAAAGTCCATCATACCTCATGCTGGAGTAAAGCTTGCGTAGCGGCAAGTCCCCCCTGTTTGCGCGCGAGTACATCAGCCAAAGCAGGTCCTGTTAACTCAGCATTAATAAGCATCTTTCCATCCGGACTCAAGGTGGGAGCACTCACCGAGCGTTGAAGGATCGCCAATATCAAAATGTTTACTGGGTCGAACATACCCCTTCCAATCTGTTCGCCAATACTGCATGGCTTGCAACTCTTCAAACTCTTTCCTGTGCGCATAGGTATGTGGGGGGGCGTTTGGCCCCGGGGCGGACTTCTCGGACGTTGGCAGTTCCCCGTCTTCTTCTCCGTTATGCTCATGGTCAATCCCGCGATGAACTCGTCGACTTCCATCGTAACTGAGCGAGGATACTGATCTGGCATCTTCAAAATCCGAGCTGAGTGGCGAAAGTGAAGGTGTGTTTTCCCAGTCACTATCGTCATGAGGCTTATTGTCGAGAATACCCTCCCAATGTTCGCCTTCGAATGGTTCCTCCGCGAGAATGTCTTTCCACGTTAGCGTCGGGGTATGGGGCTGTGGGTTCTTGATTTTGTCGAGGAAGTGATCCGCATATGCGATGGTTTGGGCCGATGGCGGTTGCGAGAGGCTGATCTAATGCACCTCCTTCGGTTAAAGGTCGAGTTACAGAACGTTTTCCGAACTTACCAGGAATTGAAGATGATCTGCAATATGGGTCGTCTGGTGGAACGAATATCAAGAAAGCGATCGAGAAACAGAGGTGTAGATCATACTTGAATATCATGATCCAAGTCCTTTTCCCTCTCCTCGACGTGGGCCTTTAATCTCTTGAACGCCACTAGAAGTGCTTCGGAAATACTGTCCCTCATCATGATGCGAGATTTCAATGCATGGCTAGCAGATGGATCAGGATCTTAGTCGTGTGTCAAGGCGATTATACGGTACCCATTTATTTGTTGCTCTACAACGCTCATGTCAACACTCGCCGCACCCTTATTCAACGTGGTGGCTTCTAGACTCTTAACGACATAATCTACGTTCTTCTTGAAGGCTGCTGCATCGTCTTCCTCCTTGAGCCCAATTACCTGGGTGACCAGCATTTGCGCGAATGGATTGACGCGTGATTTAGCATGACGACTCTGAGTGCGTTGTGAGAAACGGGATTGAGGGCGTCCAGAACTGGCAGAGATGGGCCTGGCCGATGATGCACTGGACCGAGGACGAGTGGTGGACGCGCTGGATGGCGGTCGTTGAGAGGCACTCGATGGTGGTCTCGATATAGGGATTCTGAGAGAGAGACTAGAGGAAGGTCTGGATAGACTGGAGGCAGGTCTTGAGTGTGTCGGGGTAGTAGACATCAATTAGCTGGGCTCATCATTTCGCGACAATCGTTCCACCTCACGTGCTCTCGTAAATGACGCGCAAGACGCGACAACACTCTAATGCTATTCTATGCGCGAATAAATTATTAAACTCTCAGTCTCTGCCTCACAGTTGAGATGGGTGGGTGATATTATTGAGTGGATAGAAATGGGTATTCGAGCTCTCCAAAATACCTTACTCTTGGTAAGGATATTCGAACTTGCCCTGGTCCTTCCGACGCCACAGCTTCTTCCTGCAAAGATATCATAGTCAGGAAACATCATGAACAGAAGGACTAGCAACAAACTTTTTCTTGGTGGGAATGTGTTCCACGAACACTTCTGTACAGTACTTCGCTTTGAATTCACGAATAAAGCGAGGATCCCTGTGATCAAATTCAATACCCAATATTGAGACGTAGTAGGGGAGCAACAGACACTCACCAGAGCTCACTCGCAATGCCCAAATCCTTACAACATCTCATTAAAGCATTACTTTTACAGGCCTCCGTCGCGGTAGGTATACCGGAAGGGTCAAAGTATTCTTGCTCTCCACGGGCAATGGCAACCAACCTATCCAAAGAGTCAGTAACATACATCAACCTAGAGGGAGTCCACGAACCTTCCCAAGCACACAAGTGCATACTCCCGACTCACGATCTTTGGTCCGACATTGGTCTCGCTACGAGGGGCTAGTCCCCACCCACCAGGGCCAAACGCTTTATTGAGAATTCGACGATACTTGATTTCAGGAAGATAAATAAGACCGTCTATAGCTTCATTAGAGACCGAAAGAACTCCAAAGGTGGTGAAATGCACCAGGCTTAATTTCAACGTCCAAAGGGTCTATAGGCGCCTGCAAAATATCCGCAACTTCCTTTGCGAAAGGTTCAACGGACAGTCCATGATAGCTCCTTGACCAGTCAGTGGGTCCTCCACCATTGTTATTCTCTATTAAAGTAAGGGGCGGCGATTCTGTCGTGGGCTTGGCCGCTGAGGCATTGGCACCGTTAGGTTGCGTCGCAGTGGAGTTGAGGCGAGACAACACGGAAGGCCGGAATGCCTGGGGACGGATAAGTTGCCTTCTAGCTGTACAAGTCAGGCGACGAAGGGCAAAAGAGGAGGACATAATAATGGGACACTACGCTTTGAACGACAGGAAATTATTATAAGTTGGACGCGCTAGCGGAGTTCCAATCATCAAGTGATCCTGTCGAGTCAGCTTGGCACCTTGGCTTAACATCTCCTGTCCCCAAGCCCTACGATGGCCACGGCTAAGAAACCCGGCGAACCAATGTCCAATGCCAACAGCAACTCTACCCGCGAATACAAGTATACCCAGGAAATATCACAAATGGTCACTCAATTTCTCTTCGTATTCAGAGCACATGCTCATGCCCATTCTATAGATGTTCGTCTTCGGTGAAGTTCAAGAACCTAATATTGACACAGTAAATCTCGTAGAAGACATCGTTCGAAGCCAGCTCATAGAACTGGTGTGCTAGCTCCCTGGTCCCAAAGCCATTCTTTCTCACTTGTCCCGGACTTAGATCGTCCAAGCGCGAGCACTAGCAACCCGGCGCGGAGCACGCTATCTCTCCGCTGAAGACCTCATATTCCTCATCCGCCATGACCGAGGCAAAGTCAACCGACTCCGAACATACCTCTCCTGGAAAGACGTTCGGAAACATGCAAAGGATTCCGGCGGTGATGGTGGAGGCGGCGTTGAAGTCGAGACGCTGGAAGATGGTGCCGACGGTACGTACATCTTGTAATCTGGGAGGAAATGGATCTCAATGCGACGTGTAATGCAGACAAGCTAGCCGCGAAAGCGCAGAAAATCACTATCAAACTCCCTTGGGAAATTACAACCATCTACTCCGAAGTCCTACGCCAAAGTGGTCACCAATCCGATGACGAAGAGGACGAGGATGATATTGAAGCTCATGAAGCCTCGATACAGCGTCTCAAAGTGCGCTTTCCTGCTTCCACTCCGTGTTCCCAACTCCTCAACAATCGCTACAGGAAGCCGACGAAGCAACAAGACAAATGACCCGTGAAGAATACCAACACTACTCCGACTGTCGTCAAGCCTCATTCACCTATCGCAAAGGCAAGTCCTCACCTCTTGTTCCAACCCAATTCCAACTCTCAACACCTTTACCCACTTACAGCCAAACGTTTCCGTGAATTCCTTAGTCTCCCTCCACACCTTGACCTCAAAGCCAACGACGACACAATCGACATCGTCGGCTTCCTCGCCTTCGAAATGGTCCGTTCCCTCACCCTCGCCGGCCTCACAGTCAAAAAATCCCTCGAAGAATCCTTCCTCCGTGAAGAATACTCCTCTCCCGTCCTCGGTAAACGCAAGCACAACAGTTTAGGTGGTCCAGCAGAAAAACGTCGACGGGAGGGCTCGCCAGATGATGATGCAGAGTATACTATGCCCGTTAACGCCTTGTTTATGCAACCGCCGGAAGATCGCAAGGCGTTGCTGCGTGAACATATCCAAGACGCGTTTGCTAGGATGCAAGGCGACTGGTCGCATAACCGCTCGGCCGGTATGCATAATTGGCGCGGTGGACTTGTGAGGACGAGAGTGAGCTTGATCTGACCTCCCTTCTACTCCCTGAACTTGGGATCTTGGAGCTTCGGTATACTATTTTTCGCCATTTTACTGCGTTTTTTGAATTACATGCATTTGTGTACAACACCATCGTTTAACTCCGCTTTTTGTATTACCATATTCCTATCCTTTGTCCTTTGGAAGTTTAACATTTCTTCCCACTCAAATTTTAAGCTCTCAAACGTTCAGAACAAAAGTGAAGCAGCGACATCAACATTCCCTCCAGCAGCATCAAGCGAACTGATTGCCACCTCCCTCGTCGCACCCAAATCCATCAACAACCGTATCTTGTCTTCAGGGTGCCGACTCGGCGGAGCTGAAGCTCTCTGTCGACTGGGAGAAGACCCACTTCCTGGAGCAGAACCAAGTGTCTGTCCGGAACCAGGGAACGACGGATCACCACCAGTTGCGCCACTCCCACTTGCATCAGAAGTGGACGATGTGCCTTCTATCTCTTCCGGGAAGCGGGCTTTATTGGGTAACTCATGTTCAGAGAGGAATTTGACTTCGCGGCCTTGGATGCGAAGCACGCCCTTTTCAAGGTCGATGCACGCTTGATGTGCCTTTAGCATGTCGAGACCGAAGAGGAGGTCAACGTCACGACCCTACATGTGGTGAAAAACAGATCAGATAAATGGAGTTTTTGCTCTTGAGATAAGAGTGTTATGGGAATTTGGGATTTACACACCTCCATGATTGTGAATGAACATGGTAGGTAGAGGTCTGCGAGCTTGAGTTGGGCGCTGTGCACTCGTCCAAGAATTTTAGCTGTGCCGACACCACGAGCAATACCCGCGAAACGTTTGTCAACGAGGCGCATGATGCTAATTATGCGACTTAGTCAAGAATTCGTTGGGAGTGGGCTCAGGGACATACCCGCATGCCTCTGCACATTCCGGGCTCACTGGTTTGTGATGTGTTAGCACAGAGACAGCTATTAGGAGGCAGGCCGACATACTAATAGTCTGTTGAGCGCCACTATCCACGAATGCTTTTACAGGATGTGAATTGACCTCTACAGGAATGCTACAGAGGACTACATCAGCCTCACGTTCAAGGACAGTTCACATAATGAACTTGGGGGAGAGAGATACTCACTAAAGCATCGTAACCCTCCCAAAACTCTCGGGTGAATATTCCATTGCATGTTCCAGATTCTCCATCACAGCCTGCTGCCTTATAATCTCCTCGATCCTCCTCTGTGCCTCAACATCGAACGGATCGGCGTTCAATCTCTCAACCTCGCGTCGGCGTTCGAGTTCGGCTTCGTGTTGACGTTCCCGCGTTTGGCGGAGAAGTTCTGCAAAACGTGCAGGGTTTGACTGGGCTGCTGCCGCAAGTTCTGGCTGGGCCTACGGATTTTCAGCAACATCCGATATCCAGATACAAACGGTGAGGTACAGACCTCTTGGAGTTGACGCATGAGACTCGGATCGCCTAGGATCTGTAGCCGCATCATCTCAGAGTCCTGCTCGATCGACCTACAAGACGCTCAATCAATACCCAGCAACGCATAAGGCCCGAAAGTCCAGGCAAGGACACCTCTACCACTCACCTCCCTCCAACACTTGCGACTTTCCGACGTAGGAGCAACATTGAACCCGTTCCAACATACTCTTTGATCGCCTTCTTGGGATCCGTGAGTTCTCGCCCATCGAAAGAGATACTTTGTTCAGATACTGGGATTCCACTCTAAACGTCCCAAGGTTCATGATACAAAGTATGATGATGACGCGAGCGGAATCCAGAAGGGGCGAAAAGACGAGAGGTAGTGATTTAATTAGAATGTTACAGTGAATATCGTGATAAGAGGGACATACCTCGGCCTCGGCCAACGCCATAATGTCCTCAAGTTTCATATCCGGATCGACCTCGACGGTGAACGTCTGACCTAAGTCACTGACCAGTGTCAACTCCATTTCGTCAACACAAGTTTACGCAAGAAAGAAACCGAAAATGTTCAAGCGAGGCAAATAGCAAAGTGGGAGAAAGAGACAAAGATGGACAGTCGACGGAGGCGCCGATAATGTGGGTGTAAGTGCCGTCCTTCTCGAAGGTCCGGAATTTCCAAGCTGCCTGCGCGTCAACCAGTCACACGTAGTCAACAGGATCGCGTGCCCCGGTTATCGTGGGCGCAGGAGAGATGGGTGTATGGATGAGAAGGTAGTGGGGAACCGAGGTTTGATTTCGATTTCGGTGGCTGATTGCATCATGTCATAAGTGATCTGTGGACAGGGGGTATCTGATAATATACATCTGGGATCTATGTACTGTATGTGGTGCCGTGCCGCATTAGAGAGGTCTTGGGATATTGCTACTGGTGCGGTTGCGAGAAGTAAACTGCATGGGCATGGATCTGAAATTGGTAACGTCAGCCCCAAGCGTTTTAGGGGCACGACATGGACTTACAGCCGCGAGGTTCCGGTTGTGCTGCGCATGTTCACGATATTCGACATGAGTGCACTCTCAAGTGCGGAAGCCGACAAACTCGCATCTAACGGAACACGCTTCACTAACGATCCCGCAGTCCAACAAGAGTCCACTCACCGCTCAAATCGCTAATACTCGACGCCTCCGAACCATGACTACTCCCGTGCTCACTCACCAACTGATTATATCTCCTATTATGTGAATGACTCAGCGCACTCCTTGGCGACACTGCCGCAGGACTAGATGATTTCGCAGGCGACAGATTATGCCGACTCAGATGCAATGGCGAATGCGACTGCGAATCCGTCGGTGGAGACGGAATCTCCGGTATCGAACCCTGCGGAGAACTGACACTCGAGAGACTCTGATTATCACTCCGACTCGACAACGAGTCACCCCGGAAACTTCCCGTGGCCGAATTCGAGTTTGACGGAGACAATCCAGCTGTACGACCCCGGTCGGTACTGCGTTTAGGTTTGTGCGTGCGTACGAGCCCCAGCGTATCACTTGTGATAAGTCGTGCGAGTTCTTCAAGTTTGCGATCTAGGGCCTCCTGTTCCTCCGCAGTGCGTTCAGCTTCTTCCTCCTTTAGGGCTGTTTCATCGTCGGAGAGGCTACTATCGGAAGAGGAAGGTGACTGAGGACGGAGTGCAACGGGGTTCCGTTTGACGCCTTGGACGGTCAAGGTTGATGATGACGTAGCTTTCTTGGGTCTTGGAGAATTGTTGCCGAGGGAGTTTAACCGTGCACGAACGTTGCGGGGTGTGCTCAATCTAGAGGACGAGAGCTTTGAGTTGTACACCGCTGTCCGAATGGCGAGTGACGGTCGTTCGGCTTGCGCCATGGCTTCGAATTTCGGGTTGGTAGCCACCATTGGAGAGGGACTGAGTGCGCCTTGGATATCTTTAAGCCCACGGATCTCTTCCTGGAACCTGGCATTGACGCGGTAGAGGAGGTAGGGCAATGGGACTTCGAGGTGGGCCGCAAGTCCTTTCCCTGTGACATTCTCCTTCAAAATTGAGACAACGGTTGTATGAAAAATGGGGCGTACAGTCAGCACCACCGCTGTCGCTCGAGCGCGATTTTTCTATGACCTTCCATAGTATGTCGGCTTTCTCTGGTGTCCATTCTATCTGAGAGAGCGCAAACGTTATTGGCTGTCAGGATATGTATAATCGGCGCACGCACGCGTGGTGGGTCTGGCTCAGCATTATCTGGTCTGTTCCAAGGGAGCCTGACAATGACACGGACAGAGGGAGCGTTGGGTGGCATGATGGTCCTAGTCAGGATTACACGGTAAGTATGTCGCGATCAAGTAAGCGCGCATCACTGCAACTTTGGAATATTCTCGTCCCTGATTAGATAAAATCCAAAACTATGCCTCATTCATCCTCGCCTTCCAGCGACACTGACGACAAAGACTATGCACAAGAGCTCCGGGATTTCATTTCTGAACTTTACGAACGCCCAGAGCGCGAGGCAGTTGCTTCTGAGATAGAGGGTGAGGCAAAACCCCAAGACACTGCTGCTTGTGACGAGGCGTTGAACCTGGACACTCGATAGTCCTCCAATCCATCTATGGCGAGGATGTGATTCGAGTTTGGCATGCGCCACCCTCTAATGGCAATGGATCCATCGATCCGAGAACGGTTCGGTATACGTTGACGCTCAAGTGAGTCGTTTCTTTACACACCCTTGCCTCCGACCTGGAGTAACGAATGTAGTCTTCCTTCGTACGATACAGTCTTTATTAAACTCTTAATATCTCTTCCTCCGACGTATCCTGTCTCGTCACCACCACAGCTTCAGCTTCTCTCGCGATACATCGGCCCATTTGGTGCAGATACAAACCTCTTCGGCTCAATCCTCCGGACGTTCATATCCGTGAATGGTGTGGAATTTACACCAGAGACCGTGTGTGTCTTTGACGGAGTGCAGAATGTGTTGGAGAAATGCAATTCGTGGTACGAAGAGCGTCTGAATGAAGATAAAGTGAAAGAGTTGGTTAGGGAGGACGAGAGGGAAGTTCACAAACCAGCTGCGAAGGAGGATGGCGCTAGCACTGGCACCAGGTCGAGAAATTCGCCAGACCATACGGACGTTGACCATGCACCGTCGAGTGAAATGCCGCCAGGGGTGCACTTCTTCATTGCTGAACCAATCGTGGATCGGAAGAGCTCGTTCATTGGGCGTGCCTGTCGAATATCAGACCCTTCTCAGGTGCGACTGTTATGCCTTCATGATTCATAGCCATTACTCACAGTTCACCTAGGTCCCGCAGATACTCGCACACCTCATGTCAGACCGGCGGATAGCTCGAGCAGCACATCCTATCATTAACGCGTGGCGTTGTCAAATAGGTAATATCCTCCACCAGGGTGCGCCTTACGTCTTCTTCTCTATTTATTCCCAATCGCAGGCTCAAGTTTATACCGCCAGATAACGATGATGACGGTGAGACAGCTGCTGGCGGTCGTCTAGCGCACCTCTTACAAATTCTGGTCAGCTTTACCCTATTTATTGCTCTTCTGTTGGCTAACCCTTGCCTAAAGGAGGTTAACAACGTATTGGTTATTGTCACTCGGTATTTTGGAGGCATCCATCTAGGTCCAGATCGATTCAAACACATCAACCAAGCCGCCCGCAATGCTCTCGAGCTGGGGGGTTTCCTAGACTCAGCTGACAAAAAACCTCAGGCTGGGCGAGGAAAGAGGCACTAATAATATCATTCACTATACTTACCCACACCACACCACTACGTCTTCCTTTATTCTGAGTTCATACTACCAATAAGGACCGAGATTTCATCCAACAATTCTATCTGAAACGGTGGGATGATCGCCAGGAATATTGTAGGCCCAAAGTTGAGCCCGTAGATACTCGTGGAGCTATTATCGTTTTAGTTGTCAAACGAGCTGATGAGATCTGAAGGCATCTCCGAGGTTTTTATCTCGACTATGGCGCAGACCCTTATAAAAGCTTATAAAACAGAGATAGCGAGTGGGATTGCATCCGGCAAGGAATGTGATTATGTGGCAGTTCTGTGTAATCGCATGTGGAGAAATAGCCCCTGGTAGGGGTGGAGAGCGGGCCGAGTGATGGTGGTGATTGTGGGAGAGAAATGTCCCGGAGAGAGCAAAGTGAGAAAACCTTTGGAACAAGTAACGACCGGCCTCACTGTGCACCAGCTGACCCGGATGCGTTTGTCCTCTTTCCACAGACTCTCAAAGAGTCTGCTATATAGCCACACGCCGTCTTCCCTCCCTCCCCCCATACTCTTCCGCCCTCGCTTCTCCTTCAGAATGGCTAGTTCACAAGCTGCTGTCGTATGTCTTACGTGCTTATGCTGCTTCCACTACGACTGATCCCAGTTTCTGGGTGTAGTTTGGTCTCAAGGATCCGTCGTTGATCAAGTTCCAAGGGTACATCGGTGGAAAATGGGTCGACGCGAAGAGTGGAGAGAGGATCGTTGTCACCAGTGCGCCGGGCCAACCAGTATCTCATCTCTGTCTACAACTAACTATCCACCACAGACCCAGCGACGAATGAAGAGCTGGGAACGGTTCCGGACATGGGTTTAGCCGAAACGCAAGAAGCCATCGATGCCGCTGCAGCTGCGTTCCCCACATGGAGTCGAACGACAGCCAAGGTGCCTTATTCTCTTCGCAGATGCAGATGTTCATGCCTAACCGGCTTCGTTGCAGCAACGGCACGATATTCTCATCAGGTTCTTCCAGCTTATGCAAGAGCACCATGAAGACCTCGGTCGTCTCATTGTGTGTCCAATTTCTGTTCAACCTGCTGACGTCATAGATATTGAAATGGAACTGTGACACTCAGACACTCGAGAATGGTAAACCTTTAGCCGAAGCAAAGGTATGGTGCGGTTGCTACTCGTATTCTACGATACCGACAGATGTCGCTTGTCTAGGCTGAGAACGCCTACAGTGCTTCTTTCATCGAGGTGGGTCACTTGAAGCTAAGTTTGGCTATATACGGCTGATCTGTTTTCGACAGTGGTTTGGTGAGTCCAGAAGGCGCCCCATGGAAGCATCGATCTCACGTCAGTGTAGCTGAGGAGGCCGTACGCACCTATGGAGGTATGCGTTCCTATAAATCTTCGGCCGCTGCGCCCTGGTGACATTTTTGCCAATATAGAACACATCCCCTCACCGATTCCTGGTTCGAGGAACATTGTGATCAAGCAACCGGTTGGCGTTGTGTAGGTATTTAAGAAAGTTATAAATGGCATTAAAGGGTTTACTTTGAGCCCAGGTCTATTCTCACTCCATGGAATTTCCCTTCTGCTATGATTACGCGGAAGCTTGGTGCAGCTCTCGCTGCCGGCTGTACCGCAGTCGTCAAACCTCCTCCGGAGACACCATTCTCGGCCCTCGCCCTTGCAGAGGTATGTTCTCATCCGGTTGTGCAAGCAACTGTTTTCACTAATTTTCTCTCAGCTTAGCCGTAGAGCTGGTATTCCTGACGGAGTCATCAATGTCGTCCCTACCCTCAACCATGTCACCGAGGTCGGCAGGGAAATGTGCCAGAACAAGATTGTCAAGAAAGTCAGTTTCACTGGTTCAACGAATGTCGCGAAACTGCTCTATGGCCTTGCGTCAACGACATTGAAAAAGTAAGGATCTTGAAGTGATTCTACGTTTTAATAGAAGGCTGAGTATGTTTTCAGGGTTTCTCTCGAAGCTGGTGGAAATGCGCCTTTCATTGTCTTTGATGACGCCAACATTGACGAAGCTGTCGAAGGCAAGCGTTGCATAGTAGAGACAAAATCCCATCGTATTCTAATTACTATTTTTCAGCTGCTTTGATCTGCAAGTTCCGTGGAAGTGGCCAGACCTGTATCTGTGCCAATAGGATCTACGTCCAATCCTCCGCCTACGCCGACTTTGCCTCCCGCCTCGCCGACCGCGTTGCCAAATTCAAGCTCGGCAACGGCCTGGAGGAGGGAACGTAAGTCGCCTTACCTCTATTTCATCGTAATACCATAGTTCTAATTACCCAATGCTTTATTAGTACCCACGGCCCACTCATCCACGCCCGTGCAATCGAAAAAGTCGTCCGACATGTCGACGATGCCGTACAAAAGGGTGCCCAAATCCTCGTTGGTGGCAAAGCCATCCCCAACACATCCTTCTTCTACCCTACTGTCCTCTCCGACGTCTCTGCTGACGCGCTACTCAACACAGAAGAGACCTTTGGCCCCCTTGCGGCATTGACCAAATTTGAGACGGAGGAAGAGGTTATCAAGTTGGCTAATAACACGGATGTTGGGCTTGCTGGCTATTTCTTCTCGAGGGACGTTGGGAGAGTATGGAGAGTTGCTGAGAGGTTGGAGGTGGGTATGGTTGGTACGAATACGGGTGTTATTTCGCAGGCCGTTATTCCGTTTGGTGGTGTGAAGGAAAGTGGACTTGGAAGGGAGGGTTCACATGGAATTGAGGAGTACATGAACACGAAGCTGATTGTGTTTGGTGGATTGGGTGCGTGAAGGTTGGTGTAAATTGTGCCGGACTCGTCTTTTCTTGTCATACTTCTGTCGTGCTCCAAGACTTTCATCCTGTTTCTTGTATGTACTTATGCTTGTATGAGTAAACTGGACAGACCATATTCAATATCATTGTACACAAACGTATCAAACGAAACATCGAGTGTCTGCGCGCGCATAGCGTCGAGTCCTCGAATATCATACACTTCACGCTTTCAATTTGTCAATCATCTTCTCCATCAAATCAACCAGTCTCTTTGCCTCACGCTCTGCAGCGTCCTTGTCCTTATCAAAGACAATTGCCTCAGTCAATCCAGGAAGCGTGGTGGCACCGTATCCCAGCCATTTGCCAGGTGCGACGCCCAAGTGCCTAAACCATTCACGATCTTTGATACCATCCTTGGAAATCAACCCGCGCTCGAAGGAACGAAGCTTGGTGTTCACGGCAAAGATATGACGGATTGCACGGATAAGATCTTTGCGTCGTTCGTCGTGGTGCCCCCCGTGCTTCTTATGGTGTTTGTGGTCGTCGTTGTCGTCATGTCCATGTTCTTCATCGTGACCCTCGTCAACGTAGAACTTGTACTCCGTCTCGAGGAACTCTGTGAGGAGATGATCAAGCCACAATGTGGAGGAGTTGTCATCGCGGAGTTCCGCCAACCCCTCACGGTGAACATTTCCATGGCATGGTGGCATGGGGCGAGCGACTACCTCTCTCATAACTCCGCTCTGGGGATGTTCCAGCAGTGTCTTGGCGTGTTCATATTGTTCCTGGCTGCGAGGGAATTGTATGTTAAACCACAACTTGACTCGGAACCACATCCTCCTCATGCGACTGAACTTGCCACAACCACAGTGATGGCGGTGGCGACCATGATGATGATGATGGTGGTGGTGGTGGCGGTGGCGACGGTGGTGGTGTTTGTGATGTCTCCACCACCTCTTCACCGCCTTCCTGAGGTCATTCCAAGCCTTTTCCTTCTCCTTGTCTAGTTCCAAACTGGCCTTCTGTAGTTGATTGATGGTTGAGCGCAAGTTGCCCAAGTCAAGGTCTAGTGATTCGGTCTCTGGAAGACTTTCAACACTACGAAAGTGGCGATTAGCTGAGAGAACGGGACAGGCAAAAGAAAGTACGTACGTGTCAAGGTAACCTTCGAGTTGCAAGGCATAGTGGGTTGTATTGAACGGAAGCAAGAGGGTGTCCGCAAGGCGCATAATCTGAAGTCCAAGGTGTTGGGCGACAGCGATCTTGATTATTGACATATTAGCAACGCTGGTGGTAAAGAACGGGGGGAACGTACATGTCTCCTGAAACCAGGGTCTCCAAACCTCTCTATCCACGGCTCTGAGTCATAGACAGAATGGTAGTGATAAACGGGATCGTGTAAAGTTCCACCGAATCCTTCGTTGGTACTTGGTACCTGTCACCCACGTGAATAACTGGCCGGTTTGGAAAGGTGTGTACTTACACCATTCCGTTGCAAAAACACAGTGTAGTCGCTCCCAGAGCCCAAGGGGCTGACGCCAAGGTCATCAGCCACTGAAATGGCTACTTCAAGTTCCGTTTGGGCGACCCTAATCGCATCCTGGGCAGTGCCTCGAGAAGATGGCTGAGAAAGAACGCCCTCGTCATTTCTCGCGTCCCATAACGTTTTGTTGGCAGCCGTCGGATGAGGAACACGCTCCGCCGTTTCACGAATGAAATGAGCAAGAAGGGGTGAGCCCGAGGTACCAAATCGAGAACCTGACACGGAAGAATCTGCGGAACTGTCTCAATTGATGTTTGATTCAGACTCGAGACAGGGAAACCGACCCAAGTTAAAGTAGGCAACAACGTGTTTATCAATCCAATCTGCGAAGTCTTCTCCCCATTCGGTACTTCCAATGAGGCCATACTGGTATGCATCATGAGTATTGATTCAAGATCGTCCGGATATCATGCATATTACCTCCTCTGCATCCCAGCTCGCAATAACGATGGTACGGAGGGGTCTCCAACCTATCTTCATCAAGCGCCCGAAGCCACGAATGACCTCATGGACCGAAACTGTTCCACTGGAAGGATCTACAGCGCCCAAGACCCAGGCTTGAAGATAGAACGGCATCAATCCATGCTCATTAGATTATTAACAAATTAGATAGAATCCCACCATCCCTATGATTACCAGCGACGACTACCTCATTCTTGATCACTCCGGGAATGACACCAATGACGTTCCAGATCGGGATCACCCTGGTATCAACATTGTTGGCGAGTCTGACACGCTTTCCTTCGAAGGGACTACCAGATTGCAAAACTTGTAATAATTGCCTCGCATTGTCCCAAGAAATAGGCAGGCTTGGAATGGAAGGAACGTTCGTGCCTTCTGTACGCGTAGCATTTTCGTATGACGGATACCCAGGTGTCGTTGGGTCACCAGGATAGATGCTCAGGAACTGGACACTGCCACGTTGGACGGAGGTAGGGTTTCTGGCTGGACCATCTGGGTACCTAAATTGCATGGGATTTGTTGGTAACATAGGTTAATTATAGATAGTCACTCACGGAGCATAACCATTTTCAACGGTGACTGTCCCATCGTCACGAGGATCAGAATATATGAGGACACCGACTGCGCCGTTTTCTTGGCCACCTTTGACCTAAAGGAGGGTTTTTCATATGAAGATTGTCCACTGAAGATTACTAAGTACCTTAAGCCCCCGGAAGATGGAGCCATATCGGCAGAGAACAATGGATCCCTTTAGCGGTGCTCCTAAAACAATTGATCAGCAAAAGTCATTTATCACGATCGTGAACGGAACTACCGTTTGAGACGAGCCAGTCGTAGTCCTGCGGCACAATGGTGAATTGTTGTACATACAGATGAAAGGCTGTAGGCTTACCTCCTTGGTACAGTAATTGCCATCAATCAGATGGCCAGTAACGTCACCACTGATACTTAAACCATGGAAGGTAGGCACCGCATCGGAATATTTGACAGCATCTGGGTCTTTGTTGTCTCCTTCGGGTGCGTGTTCCTTAAGGTCAGCGTTCCAAACAACGTTGCCTTCATCGTCGACTATCTGCAAAGCTCTTTCCAACGGCGTGTTCATAACCGGGTAATATGTGTCAATCCAGGCAGAAGGGGTCTTCCGTTCAATAATTCCTCGAGTGGCCTCCTGAGATTCGTGTGACCCGGCCTTGAAGACTGGTTTTTGCTTCGGTGGTGTAATATTGAATGAGTCCTGAAGGAGCGCCAAGAACCTTTCGGCCGTCTCGAAATCCCCAACGCTTCCGGCCAAGTGTGGCTTACCGGCAAATTGGCGAGACGCCTGAATAGCGCTCCTCGCGTTAGGAGTAGACCTGAAAACACGTGCATCAGGTGCCGCCACAATACAAAGATGTAACTGCGCACAAGAAAATTCTCTCAGCTATAAGCTCAGGATGTGGATGTCTGTTCAGATATATGGCTTTGGGAGCAGCGTTCCAGCGCAGATGCAGCAAGAAGAGGTAGTAAGCAACGCCCAATGTAAGAAACACCCGAATCAGCCGCCGGAAGAGAGGTCGGCGAGACCGGTTTACGACAACCTGTGCTTCATTCTTGCCTTGATCCTCGAAGACGTCCTTGTCAGGTTTTTCTGGTTTGAGCTCGGTCATCGCGAGCAGTGATGGTGGTCTTTGCGAACCAGCGTAAGCGTGGAAAGGCGATCATTATTTGTGTAATATCTTCCTGCGCACCACAAAGAAGCGCACCACAAAGAAGCGCACCGGCATGATGACACTGGTGATTCAAACAAGGTGCATGATTTCATGGAATTCCTCATCGTCTCAATTCTCTCACGATCTTTTTGTACGCTGACGGCCTGGAGACTCAATACTCAGGCCTCAGGAGTCAGAGTGCGTTTGCCTGTGGCAAACGCAACTGGACAACCCTACAAGCACTTCGAATTTACTGCTCAATTTAGGCCCAAACACCCATCAATGCATCAAGGTGAACCTGTACTGCCAGACCTCTTCGCCCCGTTCTACCACCTTCTTCCCACCTCCTTCCCACCTCCTTCCTTGATATCAACTACCACAACAATCTGCCACTCAAGCGCTGAGCACGCCCCATACTTGCGGCTTGCGGGAGACCAGTACAAGGAGAAGCCTCCTGTTTCCATCGTACCCACTTCGATGATCAAAGTTTGGGCGGAAGGGCTTGGTAACGCAAGTAAACATATTCATCCCTCAGATGAGTATCATGCATTTTACGTGAAAGTAACGTCCGAACTCCGGCGTGGCTTCTCGACGTGTGTATTGGAGTCAATTAATATCAATGCTCATAAACATACTCGTGATCCTCCGGCCAGGACCATCATGGAACTCCTGAAATAACACCCTGGCGTACCTTCCTGATCTTCCTCTCGTCGACTTGAAGAGAAGATGAGCAAGAAGACCACTCTAGTCCCGGCTGCTTTTGTATGCCAGATACCTGGTAGTCCCTCAGACTGGTTCTCGCTGAAGTAACTTGCTTGGCCGGTATGGAGCAACCTCTGCGTTCTACATTATTTATCCTGGACATGGACAGCGCCTCCGGGCTATACGGGATACTGTTGGGCTGTCATTCACGATATTTGTAACCTATTCCTCCAAATTGAAGAATCCAGTTGGCTGATATACATCGCGACATCACATACTTGATAGATATGTCTGCACCCCAGACACCCTGGACAACCGTGAACTTGCGACTAATGCCGGCAGCATATCAGTCAAGTTAAAAGGAACAGAGCATGTGCTGAGCTCTCTCCGCGTCCTTCAATTTTGTCACAGAAACGGGACACCTCAATCGTGCCCAGATAAAGGACACCATGCGTTTCTCTCTCTCCGCCGCAATATTACTCGTGTCCTACGCCATCCTCCCGACATCTCTTGCCCTAGATGATGACATCGAAGGAGGCATACTTCACGTGGACACCGACAAGAGTGCTGTTCCAGATACCTTATTGGAGCCGATGATCTCAAATGGTCGGTCCGCCGAAGTCTCTGGACATGAGCTTCAAAAGCGTGAACCTACGATCATCGGAGGTCTTCTTCAAATCAGACAGTCGTGCCCTGCAGGCTATGGTTTGTGCAGAGATGGGGGGAGGTGTTGTCCCCTTGGTGGCAGGTGTTGTACAAGTAAGGGATAGTTTCAATTCCCTCTCTTCTTTGCAGGAACTAAATCCTCACCCAGGGGGATGCTGCGATCCTGGCCAGTGGTGCTACTCTAATAGTTTGGTCTACTTCAATTTGATGTTTTTCAGTGATACTAATGAACGTGTTCCAGTTTGCTGCCCCAACACAGACAACGGCTGCGAGGGTAATTCATGCTGCCCGAAAGGTTGGAACTGCTGCAAAGGCGAGTTTCCGTGCGCTTTGCTCCGAAAACCAGCGATTGATAGCTATTGCCTCAAAAGGTGGTGGGTGCTGCAATCCATCCCAATACTGCACCGTCGTCGACGGTGTGCGAGGATGTTGCGCTAACGGAAAGATTTGCACTCGTAATGGCGGAAGGTGCACTGATCCCGGCTACACTCCGTGTCGTAACGACAACTTCTGTTGTCGTAAGTTATCTCTGTACTTATAATGATAAACATGAGGGTCAAGCTTTTTTTTTTTAGCTTCAGGGTACACGTGCTACCGCGATAATAACAACACACCTAGATGTCGCAGCGGCAGTGGTGGTGGAGGTGGAGGTAACACGACGCCTCACACAACTCCTCACACAACTCGTGCAACTACGACCACTCCGAGAACTACTCCTACCACTCCCACCAAGCCTCCCAAACCTCCCAAGCCCCCTAAAACAACCTCGCTCCCAAGTAAGAGCTCTGCAAACCTAACCTAATACCAGCAACTAAAGTGATGTTTAGGCAACTCCAGCTCCACGTCCTCATCTGCGACTTCTACTCAGCCTCTCCCAACCTCAATTCCGACCGTCGGAGTCAATCAGGTCTCCATCACCTACCAGGCCAACGATAACAGAATCACCTGGAGTGGCACTGGTTGGGACACCGGCAGTTCGAGTTGCACGAGTAACTCGAGGCGGACAAATACTCCTGGACAGTCGTTCACTCTCATCGTCCCTTCTGGTACGTGCGCCTAGGTATTGAATCCATATTCTTTGGCTCTGAAAAGCTTTTCGCATTAGCTTCCAAGATTTACCTCAACCTTGATTGCCTGAATGTCGTGTATGATGTCTACATCAACGGCCAACGGGCAACACTCACAACCGATACGTTTGGCAACCCCGAAGTCTGCGTTTACAAAGAGACACCGTTGAGCGTCAACACTAAGAATGTCAACGTTACGGTTGTGGTCATCGGCATGCCTACGAATGCAATCGCAAAGAGACAGGACACGCAATGGCAATTCCAGTTGAATGAAATCATGTGGGTGGTTAATCCTAGCAGGTTTCGAGCAGCCATTGATCCCATGACTTCGCTGTATTAGGGTCGTGGATGCTGCCAATTCCACATCCTCCTCAAGCTCTGCCACCGCACCTTCTCAGACTGGAGGCGTGAACGGTGCAGCCGGTAAGTTGGAAGCCACCTGGTTTCATAGCTTCGTTGCTGTACTTTTGGCTGGCTTTGGCCTTGTCTTGTGACCTTTCTGTTTTCATGGTACCCTCATCGTGAAGTGTTGAGATATTAGGCTATCCCCGTTGTCTGTTGTTTTTGTGAACTTCTTTGTTTTGATATTGTCTGGTATACCAACGATGTTCAGTTTGCACTTTGTTTGACGTGAAAAGCCATCGTAGTTGGCACTTGATAGGAATTACCAACAAACGCAGTAAGACACCACGGCGGGTTAGACATCAAATTTGAAATCGAGGCGGGGGAAGGTGAGAGAACTCGTGGTTCCCAGATCTGGTTAACGATGATCATGTCCTGCTCGGCGAGACCCTATGTACGCCAACATCTCGGCTGCTTATTCATGGCTGGGTGCCGAGATGTGTGTCCATTGCTCCAGTTGATGCCTGCGCCGGGTGACTTCAACGTAGCTCTCTTGCTTGGTTTTTGTCTTCGATCCATTTAATGTTGATATGTAACCGTACGGTTGGGAACTGTCCTCCTAAGTCGTGCGTGAAGCCCACTGGAATGAAAGATAGCGACCTTCTAGATCTCCTGCTAGATTCGAAAAGATGGGCTTCTCTCCAGTCTTGGCTGCTTCTGGGCTTCAGTTGCCTGGTTGGTACCACTATACTAATGTCCGCGTTTTTGTCCAACACTCAAATATTTCAGCGTTCGGAACCCTAGGAAACGTGATTTTCGGGGCGCTACAGGCTTGTTTTCTGGTGATGTACGGACTTGTACGGACCACGGAGGATCGGATCTGGCGACTGATGGCTATCGTGACATCGCGTGTCAATACATCAGCGGAAAGGCCGAAACTATACATACCAAAAAATATCAATACATATACTGAAATGTAC
>JAEUWN010000339.1:0-25079 GCA_018524465.1 Podaxis pistillaris | reverse complement strand
GACACTTTTCAAAATTGCTGACACTTTTTGATACTGAATATTCCAGCAGAAATAACGCCATACAGTGTGTAGCTGAGATTGTGTATAGGCGGAAGTGAAATTCGATTATGAAACGGGGTCCCCCATACATGCTTCTGGGGCGCGGGTTCAAGACTTAGTCTTCGGAATTCAGGAGTCGTTTTGATTGGAGATTGGTCACTTGTCAAGCATTCCGGCGAAGAAGCCGGGTTACAGCATGCACAGCATTTTCATCGGGATACCGGAACAAAGTACACCGATACGTACCAAGTTTGAATTTCAAAGAAAGCGCTTCTGGCTGCAAAGCTTTGCAAAGCCAGTTCATAGGCCTGAGTAGCTGGTGAGAGTCTTGCCAAATGTGAGGAGTCAAACCGAGGTATCGAGGTGGAGTGTAAGAGTTTGATGGTGTTTTATGGGTTGATATTGGGGTCGGTTGTGTTCTGGGAAATGATGGTGATGTGATCCAAAAGACGCTCATTGCGCGTCAGCATCACCCCTGGCCATGCCCTGATCACCTGTCACCTTCACCGCCCTCCACTACCACCACTTCCTCCTCCTCCCGCCCCCGCCGACGATCCCCCGGACCATGTCCAACGTTAAGCTGTGAGTGCTGTCTCCTCCCTTCATGATCTATTGTTATTCATTGTTTGTCCTGTAGCACTCTCCGACCGCCGCCCAACGTCGACTTTGTTCATGGTTCGTATCTCCCCCAGCTTCTGTGCTCTGCCAACTCAATATTCTTCCTGTTAGGTTATCCTGGTATACCCCCTGGTCAGGACAGGCCCCAGGCTGCGGTGAAAGGGGTACGTAACCCACTTGTCTTATTGCCATGTACTCCCCGTTCTCTAACCTCCGCTCGGCAGGCTATTGAGGTGCGAACACCGAGTCCTGGTGTCAAGGCCCAATGGGTGCGCATCGAGCTGCGCAAGGTGGAGACGCTTCCAGGTGGTGGGGACCAAAATACATTCTATGACTATGTCGGACCCAGCCCGGTGACTCTTTGGAGCGCGCCTGACGAATACAACATCCTACGTACAGTGAGTCAATCCCCTCGTCAACGATGTATGTGCTGATGCATCTACAGCAAGACTTTCCATTTTCGATACGAATACCGGAGTCGATACCGCCCACCATCGCTCTCGAGAATCGGGGTGAGTTTATGTTTCTTCAACCACGTGTTTAGTGTTGAATTGATCACCCCCTTATAGCTGGTATTCAGTACGAGCTAGTGGCGACCGTGTGTATAAAGGGCAAAAAGTGAGCGCATATATTCATGTTACCCTGATTGCTCACCTAACCTGCATATACAGAGGCTTTCTGCGTAAACGAAAGAACATCGTTGCGAAAGAGATAGCACCAGTAATTATCGACAAACACGAACTGCATTCTACGTGGCCCGTTTACTGCCAGCCGGAAACGCGACAGCTAACTCAAGAAGGGGTCACTCTCATTGTCGAAAGAGGACATACCTGTTATGGACCAGGCGACCGTATCTCTGTCGTTGCGACCCTCAAGTCCGATAAACTCAATACCGTTATCCTCCGGGGTTTTGAAATGACCCTTAAAGAGTCGACCATCTTCCGCGCTCACACCTTCGGGACGACGCGCAAGGCGGCACCTTTGGTCAAAATATCGAATGTTACCGAGGCCAGGGTCGCTATTAATGCAACTTTGTATGGTGGAACGATGCACCAGGCAGAACTTGCGTGCCAACTACCACCTAATCACACCACTACAACCTTGAACGCTGCACGCCATATCGATGTGACGTATGTGCTGTCTGTCAAGGCGCTGATGGGCACGGGGACTCATGTCACCATGGATCTTCCCGTTATCATATCGAATTGGCAAAGGTGAGTTGTATGGTCGTCTTCCTCCAAACACGGCTGATTTCTCTTCAGATATGTCTCTCAAGAAGCGATCAGGTATCTCATTTTCCGCTTGTCCTGGTACATTCGTTAAATCCATGTTGCAGGCGTATTGGTCCAGCACCAGCACTTTCTTTAATCCCTCCGTCATCCTCCGCGCCCGTTATGTCTATTGAACCGACAAGCCCTCCGCGGTCTCAGCAACCTGCCGTGGCCAGCACTTTGCCATCCTCATCCCACGGTCGAACTCCATCCACAAATCAATTCAGCTCTCTACCAGCTTCAAACGTATCAGGGCGTCCCACTACCGCTGGCACCACCAATTCTGTCATCGACGAGCTTGGATATGGTGTTGGCTACGGAAAGCCTGACACTCACCGTCAAAATTGGGAGTCCAAAGCTCTTCCAGAGGATCCGATGACATCCCGACCGACGGCGAGCAGCCCTACTAGTAACACAACTACACCTGGGAGACGTCCTAACTCGGCAAGGTCAACCAATCCTACCAACAGATTCACCATCACAAATGCGGAGCCAGAAATTCCAGAGGAAACTACCGTCCGTAAAACGTCATTTGGTGCCACATCTGCCCGAAATGCCACCTCCCCCCAACAGCCGCAGCAACGGTGGCCGACCGCTATAGATGAGAAAAGAGCTTATGAGCTTGCGAGGTCGAAGGTGGAGAAAGTACAGGGTGTTGCTGCTGCGGTGAGTGTGTCGTGCATTTCCATACTTGACAGGCGCTAAGGTTGAAAACAGCCTGCTCCAATCCCTGCTCCTTCTACCCCTCCTCCTCAGAGTAAGACCCCACCGGCCTCAGGGGCCAGTAAACCATGGTTGTCTGCGAAAGACGAAAAAGCGCTTCTTTACGAGAAGGCTCAGGCTGCTGTACAGAAGACTCAACGCCAAGTCGCATCCGCAGACGGTCGTACCGTGTCCGGTGGTTCTGGGAGTGGAATTAACAACACGGCAGCGGCCGAGCTATATCAACAGGCTATGGCGGGTGTCAACTCGAATCCGAACAGGAATCAGCCAACTCTACCATATGTCTCACCTCTGTCCGGTGGAACACGAAAACCACTGGCGTCTACTCCCAACATTCCCCAGCATATGACAGCGGAGATGGAAAAGGCTGCGCTGAAGAGATACGAGGAAGCGAAGATGGCCGTGGAGAGGGTACACAATTCAGGTTATGCGGACTCGGCTGGACCTGCTCCGATTGCATACGATTCGCTGTACCCGAAGGCGGGTGGATCTTCTGCCGCCGCTGACGCCCCGCCATCATTTGAAGCTTCCGTTTCTTCCGCTGCTGCAGCCGCGCCACCTATGTCTGCTCTTGCGGAAAAGGCTGCTTTAGCGGAAAGGATGCGAGCGAATGACGTCCAGTCTGCATCAAATCAAATTACAGCCCCACCTCCATCTTTCAATGTGGCGACGGCCGTGGGCACCAATACTGCACAGCAATATATGGATGCGGCGGCTGAGAAGGAAGCGGTAAGGAAGAAGCTTGAGGAGAGAGATGCTCGGGCTGCTGCTGCTGCTGCGAGGAAGAAGTCAGCGTCAACGCAGCAAGCCAAACAACAGCAAACGTCTCTCAGGAATGGTTCTGTCGGTTCTGTCGGTTCTGGGGCGCGTCCAACACCGGCACCTCCTTCCAATGCGACTCCCAACAAAAAGGTTTTGACGGCTGCGGAAGAGAAGGCACTGCTGCAGGCAAAGTATGAAGAAAAGGACGCGAAGGCACAGAAAAAAATTAATGGATATACGAGCCACCAAAACTCGAGCACGACTCCACCCCCTCCGTCATCGTCTCCTCAACTGCCCTTCCAGCCACAGCAAAACAACACTGCACCAACACCGCCGCCATTGATGCCACGTCCGCCTGCAGAGTATATTCAGGAGACGCAGGAGGAGGATGCGAGGGTGTCGAAGATTGCGATTGATGGAGCAAGTGTGAAGTTGGATGAGGGTGAGGATGAGTTTGGTGGTGTCGGTGAGGTTTATATTAATGGGAACGGGAATGGGCATGGGGGTGTAGTTAAGGCGCCGGGACCGCCTCCTCCCTTGCCGCCTAAACCTGCTGGGGAGTGAGGGGGGTAGGCCGTGATGCGAGCGTTGTGGTTATGGTAAAGCGCGGATTTGGGTGCTGGACGTTTTAACTTGCTGGTTTTATCTATCTGTTGTTTTTTTTTCTCTCGATATATGTATATCCACCGCACTTTCGTTTGATATCCTCGACACAGCTGCTTCGTTCATTACTTAGTGTTGTTCGTCTATTACTTGTTCATCACTTTATTTTTTGCCTGTTATCATTATGTATCCCTCTACCTCTCCTTCTCTGCTGTTGGTCCTCCGAAACGGGAGGATGGAAGCGATGGGTGTTTGACTAGAGTGACGAATGTGGAATGCATCATAAGGTGCGAAGGGACTTTCCGTCCAGGTCCTAATGCCTGTACGCACACCAGTCTTTGGTACAATTTCTTCGTGTTTCGTGAGAGATCTGATCTCTTTGATCTAAACTAATTAGATTAAAAGACGCCGACTTGCTGTACCACGCCAGCGGCATTGGACCATTCCCGCCATACGTCCACCATCTGTCTCCCCATCACTCGCCTACCATGTCCAACGCCAGGTTGTGAGTGTCGGTTGTCCTGTTGACTGTGTGGTATCACCCATCGCTTATTCGACAGCACTCTTCGACCACCACCCAACCTCGACTTTGTCCATGGTTCGTTTCCCTCCATTGCCTTGCCTGACCTGCTCAAAGCTCCTCCCGTAGGCTATCCAGGGGTACCCCCTGATCCGGATAGACCTCAGGCAGCAGTGAAAGGCGTGCGAGATCCTTTTACTTCATATGAGAAACCCCCCATCCCTGATATTGACCCCCCAGACTGTCGAGTTGCGGACGCCGCCACATGGCGTATTAGCCAAATGGGTGCGCATCGAGCTGCGCAAAGTAGAGACACTTCCTGGCGGAGGGGATAAGAACACGTTCTACGACTGTGTTGGACCTGGTCCAGTGACTCTTTGGAGCGCGTCTGACGAATACAACATCCTACACACAGTAAGTTAATCCTCTAGTTAACGATATATGCACTGATCCATTACAGCGAGACTTTTCATTTTCGATACGAATACCGGAGTCGATACCGCCCACCATCGCCCTGGATAATCGGGGTGGGTATACACGTCCTTATGCATCACTTTCGTGTTGAATTGATGGTCGTAATTGTAGCGGGTATCCAGTATGAGCTGATACCGACTGCATGCGTTAAACAGAAGAGGTAAGGTCATATATATACATCCTATGGATCGCTCACTCCCCTTCACATAATAGAGGGTTCTTGCGCGAGAAAGATACGATCATCACAGAGACGGTACCTCTGATTATCGACAAACACGAATTACACTCCACATGGCCCGTTTACAACCAACCAGAGAAGCGGCAACTTACTCAGGAAGGCGTCACTTTAGAAGTTGAACGAGGTCAGACCTGTTACGGACCTGGTGATCGCATCCTGGTTGTCGCAACCTTGAAGTCGGCAACACTCCACACACTTGTCCTCAGGGGTTTTGAAATTACTCTCAAAGAGTCCACTATCTTCAATACGATTCCTGGGAAGGCTCCACTGGTGTTGCTCAAACACGTTGCAGAAACCAAGACCCCCGTTAACGCGGTCTTGTATAGTGGAACAATGCACTGGGCAGAGCTTGCGTGCCAACTACCACCTAGTCACACTACTACAACCTTGAATGCTGCCCGCCATATTGATGTGACGTATGTGCTGTCTGTCAAAGCGCTGATGAGCACGGGAACTCATGTCGCCATGGATCTCCCTGTTATAATATCGAATTGGCCAAGGTGAGTTATGTGATTATCTTCCTCTAAACTTTCGGCTGATTTCTCTTTAGAAGTATCTCTCAAGAAGCGATCAGGTATCTCGTCTCTCCTTTCTGCCAGTACATTCGTTGAATCTGCGTTCAGACGTATTGGACCAGCACCCGCACTTTCCCTGGCTATCCCTTCTTCTGCTACATCCATTGAGTCTCTTCTGCAACAGTCCACCACAGTTAGCGCATCTTTATACCCATCTCGTGGGGAGTGCCCACCCCCTTCCCGACAGAGAGATAATGCTTCCATCGTTGCAATCTGTGACTTTGATGGTGTAGGGGATAGTACCTATCCCCCTTCCTCCGAGTCAGGTGATAATGGAAAGCAATTCGTGGTGAGCACTACTTCCTCTCCCACATTATCAATCGTTGAGAGTATTGAAAGCGCCCAACATTTCTCCCAAGCAAGCCTTTACCTCAGAACCAGATCACAAGTATAAACAAAATAAACAAGCAATGGCAGGCTGCGGGGAAGCAGAAGGGGTCCCTTTGCGAAGGGATCCAGGCCGATGTTCCACCAACAGTCGCAGAAAGACCCGTTGCTAGCAGCAGTGGCTCTGGCAACCTTAAAGCGATTCCGAACCCAAATCGACCTCCTCCGCCTTATATCTCACCATTGTCAGGCAGATCACGGGGACCCGTACCATCCGGTTCGAGAATTCCCCAGGCAAAGCAAGACAAAGCCGCGCTGTCGAAAGGATGCGAGGAAACCGAAAAGGCCACAGGCAAGGAACACAGTACAAACATCGCGGTCCCGACCAACTCTATACTTACTCCACGTGAATTTCGGTCGTTCGATACATCCCTCTCTGCAATCAATGTTCCACCACCTTCATTCGAGGACTCAGTGTCCGCTGCTAACTCCACCCCACTTGCGTCTTCCCCCACAGAGAAGGGAAAGGCAAGAAAAACCGCTGGAATCAAGTTGACAACGACCCAACCCGTTGGCCCGCCTCTGTATCCTAATGTTTCAACAAGTGTTAGGTGGTCGGCAGCCGAATACGCGGAGAGTGCCTGTGAACCCGTGAGTATACAAGTAGAGCCACAGGGGGCTGCTGCTGCGGTAAGTTATCTCTTCCTAAGAGTCATCCAACATTAAAGCATTTCAAAGCCTGTGTCAATCCAGGACTCTTCGTCTCGTTTTACCGCTCCCACGAGGACCGATAAGGATCGGCTGTTTGCAGAAGGGGAGCAAGTACAACCTTATGAGAAGGCCCAGGCTATGCTCCCTGCAAGGAAAACGGCTCTTGTGAAACCACCGGCCCCTTCTGACAAGTCATCTGCGATTGAGGTACTGTCGGCATCCGCCACACTAAATATGCCTGACACGGACGGGAGTGGGGACTCGAATGGAGGTGATCACACGATGATTCAATCAGTAGATGCGATGTTACAACATCATGTGCCCGGTACGAGTTTTAATGTCGGTGGGGGGGAACATCGTGGTGGGGAAACCGGGATTGGGAGTACTCCGCTGTCATCAACAAATGTTGATGAACAAATAGGTACGTCCTTCAAGTTCATCGGCGAATCTGCGAGTGGTAATGTGCTATCCCCCTGTCTAGCAAACCCGGTAGAGCAACCATACCTCGACGCGGATGACTTGAGCTTGCCAAAAGTCTACGATCCTAACAACCAATCACAGCTCGTGGACACAACTCACGCATTTCGTGGTGCTCACCATTTCGTCATAAATAATCCCGTCATGACGAGCGTCATCAACCCGGAGAATGAAGCTCTAAGTTAGTGGCATTGCTTTACCTCAGAGAGCTCGCTGACAAGTAATGACAGCAATGAGGCTTTTGTTGCAGAAAGGCAATGTAGATGCCTCACTTGACTCTTCTGCGCGCTTTCCTCCGCCCCTCTGTCACCCAAGCACGCGCCAGAAGCTTAGGGAACGAATACTTGAGTGGTTATCCGATGCAAATCGCAGCTCGAGCCTGCTATGGCTACACGGTCCCGCAGGTGCAGGGAAGACGGTCATCGCCCAAACTATCGCGGAACATTGTATGGCCCGTGGGTGGCTGGGAGCTGCTTTCTTTTTCTCTCGCTCAAACAACCGCAATGATCCTCAAGAAGTCATTCCCACCCTTGCATATCAACTCGCGGTCACATATACCGCCTATAAGCAACTTGCTACCCATATTCTGACTGACGACCCATCGATCCTTGACAAGATGTTGAGGATCCAATTCACTAAACTCATTATCGAGCCTCTCTCTTTTTTGAAGAGCAAAGGAGTCACCGCACACCCTATCCTAATTCTGCTCGATGGCTTAGACGAGTGTGAGGGAGATGCATCTCAGCGGGACTTCATCAAACTAGTTGGTGAATTCACTCTCACTGCCAAGGCGCAGGGGCTTCCGTTTGTTTGGATCCTCACCAGCCGCCCGGAGTGGCATATCATTTCAACATTCTCGGGCACCAACCCTCAGATTCTGTGCCATCGGGAAGAGCTTCAGATCAGTACTCCAGAGGCACTGGCTGACGTCTCCAACTTCCTTCGCGATGGCTTCGGGAATATACGAAGGAAATACAGCGACGCCTTCACAGCAGAATCCGAGTGGCCGACCGAGGACCAGTTGTTGACGATAAGGTCAGCTGCTTCTGGCCTGATCCTGTTCGTTTCGACTCTCCTCAAGTTTGTTGACGACGAGGAAATTGGGAATCCAGTGTCTCAGCTAGAAGTGTGCCTGGAGTTCTTGAAGGGAAATCTTTTGCCGAAAGGAGGAAACCCGCTGAATCCCCTCGACTCACTGTATTCAGGAATCCTTCGCGCCGTCCATCCAAACACCCTTCCAACATTACTTCAGATTCTCTCGGTCCTTCTCTTCGTTCCAGAGACGTTTCCCGCGCAGACGGTCGCCAATTTCCTATTCCTAGATCAAGCGACTTTCTATGGAAGCTTGCGGAAGCTTTACTCGATATTGATCGTCCCGCCTCCTGAAAGCGCTGGAACAAATCCGCTGGTAATCATCAACACATCCTTTGGAGAATTCTTGAAGCACATGTCCAGGTCCGGAGACCTTGGGATTTCGAAAGGTGAAGCTTCCGCGAGAATTGAACGGAGCTGCGTTCGGTGGCTTGATATACGGGCACGAAGAGAGGTCCGGAAGGATATCGAATCTCGCGACAAATTTTTGGCTGGTATGCATTGTTGCATTTTCGCCGACCTTATCTGCTCACCTCTAGCACCAGGAATTGTACCGTGGTACTGTAGGACATCGTTTAATCACATCACCAACTTTGCTGGCAGAAGGCTGTGGAGCGCATGGTCTGGCACGGCGGAAGAAGATATGCCACGGCTATGTGAGGACCTCCGGCGCGTGAATTTTGCAAATTATGATCAAATCAACTCGCGCCACGAACCAATGTTCACTCTGGAGGGTAATACACCACATTTTGCTGCAGTGATTCTTAAGTTAAATCGCTGGGTAGGTCAAATTAATCCTACGAGATACCGTTGGAGAACCTGATGCCCAGTAGCAAGCAGAGAATAGATACCATGGCAGTTACAACCTCCTGCGCTACAAACCAAGATGTCCCACGGACATGCATCTCCTTCGAGATTATGCCTACCTCATCAACCATGCTGGCATGGCAGAGGCTGATCTTCGTCTTGTAAGGTCAATTTTGACCTCACTTATTGCGTGTACTAAAGAGTTTGTAGATTGAGTCCGATACTAAGCAGTGGTCCTTCATGTGTCTTTCCTTGGATACTTCGCAATCTGCTCTCCATAGTTTTGGAGAAGTGAGGAGGGCTCTTTTGGATCCAAATCCAATGTACTTTCTCCTCGGCCACAACACAAACACCGGCCTGATCATCGGATACCGACACGACATGGATATTCACCAGTTTCTTTCTGCCTCATTTCAGCAGATCCGCATCATCCATTCCATCCACGCTAGTGAAGGTGAACCATGGCCGACGCCTGATCATGTCAAACTGATCACTTCGGCTGTCACATTGTTGGAGCCAACCTTCCAGTTCGGACAACCGTCATTGCTTCGCACGATTGTAGCGTTCTTAACCGACTTGGAATGTACAGACCCTGTTGGTCGATTAGACTGGACTCTCGATGTCCTTGCCACCTACGACGAAGCAACGAAGATTGTAGATGTGCTGCATGAGCGAGTGCTCTCCGACACCCCACGGCACATACGGCCAACTGTCCTTCGTGTTCTGGCGTTCGTTGTGTGCCGTGTCATGACGTTCCTTGGCGACTTTTCTGAGACAATCCTCCCGCATGATATCTCCCGATTCTTCATACAGGACGAGGACACGGTTAAAAAGGCGCTTCAGACGGTGAATTTACTCGTGCCTAGTTGTCCCTTGCCATCCTCAACGAGGGCGGTCTTGGATTTCTACGAACCAGGCTTATCTATAAATTCCGACCGCTGGCTATCTACACTTGCATCGGAACCGCAAGTATGGTCTGAAATTTCAGCCCAGTATATCTACTGGCTCAACCACGTTCTCATGTCTACTGAGGCGCTTGGAGGTAGGGCCTGTAATATATAAATGAAGGAATCGATTGATCCACTCTCGTAGGTCCGGACCTAGTGCGTTCTGGGCCTTTCACACCGGGATCTTCATACAAGGAACGTCAAGAAAACGAACAAACCGGTTTTGAACGCCTTCTACTCAATGGTTGTCATTGGGCAGCCTTCAGCCAAGTGACGAAGGATGGGGCTGCAGAAATGGCCGATGAACTGCGAGAACTTCGCTTCTCTCAGTTCCCACTAAAGTTCGGGAGTTTGTTTCTAGGAACCAATTTGAAGCGTTCAGGGTTATATTTCGGTGAATTCGTTAATAAATTTTATTCCGTACGTTGGGTTGCTTCGCAGCTAAGTGCCTTACATCTAACCTAGCTCTCTATATAGTATCAGGCTGAACTCGATCTCGGGAACATAATAAGGGTGGAGAGGAATTGTGATGCGGACGATCAGCTGCTCGCGGGTTGGCAGAGAATAGGGCTACCCTTCCGACCGGCGACACTCCCAATCGTGAGTTAATTACAACTACATCCAGGGGAGATCGAGTTTTGATAATTAACTAGGATTTCTCGCAAATGGCATACGCTCACTTCATCTCCGTGGACTGTGTTCCCTACCTGCGTGTCTTAAACCACGACGATACTGGCTCTGAGTTTGAGATTTTCTTGCTGGGTTACGAGGAAAATTCTTGCCTCGTCGTCTTGGAGCCTGCTCTATGGCACGTAGAAGAAAACATGTTTAGTGGTTCAGTGGGTACTCGGCGACTGGGTCCTAGACTCGCCGTTGTCACAGAGGACTTAGGTCCATCCATCTGTTAACTTCCTGAAGTCGTTTCGCTGGGTTGCGAAAAATGTATATTACTCCCGTTGCTATACTTCTACACAGTATATTGGCATTTAAGTTACTACATGAAGGTTTCCAAAAGCCCCTCAGCTCTCAACGGAACAACTATTCCGCAACAAGTCCCAGCGTCCAGCGGTCAACGGGTATTTCTCGTTTCTCCTGCAAGAACATTTTGCTAGTCTCGGAAAGAGTGCTAGTCATGTCTAGTGGTGGCAGGTTCCTTTCGCTCGTATGATCAAGTGGCAGGTCGATCGGCACGAAGACAGGAGAAAATAGTAAGGCATAATAGAGGTCAATTAACAATCGGTTATTGGGACAAGGACAAAGTACAAGCAGAAGGGGCAGCATAAATCGTACACATACTACAACAATCACGGTTTTCTTATCCATCTCAAACGTTCATGCCCACTTTGACTACCCGGAAGCTGAGGACGCACATCCGCGTCCAAAAAGTTGCGTCCACATAGCAGTCTAATTCTTCCTCCTCTTCAGCTTCACCGATCCCATTTCCTTCTCGGATCTCGCTGCACTAACTCCCCTAGCATCAGCCATGCTGGCTGTCCCAACCGCACCTTCCATCTCATCCATCACATCAAACCTTCTCTTTCTCCCCACTACATTCGTAGTGGACGGAGACCTAGATGCAAGTGTCGCCAGACCATCACTAGCAGCGGTGGCCCTCATCTTCGTGGGCGTCATAGCCGGAACCGGCTCAATCACACGTACATTCATCACAGGCGAGTTCGTCGCTGACACCACACCGCTCCCACTACTAATGCTACTCGCAGGTGAGGGAATCTCATCCAGGAATGTTGCATCGGGTTCAGCCACATTCATGATCGATTCTCCCGACCAAATGCCGCCCATACCGCTGTTAGGTGGGAGGGTGTCCAAGAGCATCTCAAAGTTGAAATCGGGGTCGATAGGTGAAGCGTTGAGTGGAAAGACATCTGTATTCGAAAAGCCAGGTAGATTTGACAAACGCTGGCCGGGCGGTGGGAGCATCGGCGCCGTTGACATTGAAGACGCGGCAACGGACGATGTTATCGTCGATGCTGCATCATTCAATCTCATATCTGCGCCGATGGTCAATCCGTCGGTCAAATGGTTCTCCCGAAGTCGATTGAAGCGAGGATCCATGGAATTCGCATCTTTCTCGGTATCCCCTGTAGCACTCCAGCTCGCTGACAGAGGAATAGAGTCGCGCGATATATTTACATCGAAGGGTATCGGGCTCTCGGAGCCCGCACTCGCACCTACATTCATCGCATTGTTTGCTGAGGGTGCATGTGCGAGTGAGGACACTGACGAAAAATCATAAGTGGTAGTAGGCGTGTGTGGGAGCGGAGGTTGCGCCAATGGTGATGGTACCTCGGGACTTTGCAGATGGTTCGCGTCGGGGGTGGTTTGCGATATTATGGCGAACAGCCGGGCGGCCTGATCCTGGGAGATGGTGTTGAAGAGGCCCTGGATGCGAGGATCGACTTTGTGGGTCGGTGGGCGGCCGGAAGTTGTTGCACGATCAAGCGCTGATGGTTGATGGATCGTGCTGGAGGTGGTGGAGTCGTCGTAGAGGGTATGGTGTGGTTGGGGCTGTGCGAAGGTGGTGCTATCAGGGGCAGCGTTGGTGGACCTGGGCGAGCCCGTCATGCACGAATCGGGGGCACTTGCGTTCCCTCCCATAGCAGTGCCAGTCGCAAACGGCGGGCTGTGGTCGGTAGAACCATAGCAGTTGTTTTCTGCGGCAGTCAGACCCCCGACCGCCGATGGGATAAGAGGAGAAGGACACGGAACATCACCAGGCGTCTCTGTAGTCGAGATATTTTAAGCTGCGGCTGCGCAGACTGGAAAAGTACAAGAAAGTCCACTCACCGTACGAAACGCTGTTGTAAAGCGCACTCATTGGCTCGGCGGAGGTGGCATCCGGGTCTTCGATCTCGATGGTCCCGACCTTGCCTGCAGACTCGCACTCGGCACCTTCAATCATGAGACGCATTCTCGTGTGAGGACCAACAGCTTGGTCGGACCGCGCCAAATTATCTACATCATCCCTGTGATCGGGGTTCGCAGCAGGATTTACGAACACGCCGGCAAGGAATCTAACGATACGGTTGACGGTGTCTCGTAGCTCTTGCGCCTCCGCGCGAGTCTCCGTTAATTCTTGCTCTTGCGACTGCTTGAATTCGTTAAACTCGGCAGACATAATAGTCTGGCGGTGCTTGATGGCGGCGATCTCTTGGGGGGTAGAGCGCGTGTCGATTTGTCTGGTGGGAGGGGATGAGTCAAGGCTGCAGGCGTCGATAGCGACATCATCTGCTTGTTGGACAGCCTGTTTCTTGCGCTGTATGAGACAGAGGAGATCGGGTTGATCTCGTCGAAAATTGGAATGTGCATAGTTCCAATGTTCTGTGTCCGTCTCGCTTCTCAAGACGCCTTGCTGCAAATGGGGTATTTTTTGAAACCCGTACATGTTTAGTTGTCGAATAAAGGACTGGAAATTTTCATGTTTGAACCAGCGACCTAGGACTTGGCGAGCAAAACGTTCGTGGTCGAAAACTGGGGATAAGGGCGGGATGGAGGGTGAGGACATAATGGGAGGAATAGGATTGGATGAAAGACGCACTGAAGAAAGTGTCACCGGCTTCAGACCAGCGAATGAGGTCTTGGTTCCTGGTGTCGTTTACCATACTGTTTCGTTGAGTATCAATAGAACTGGAAGAATGTAGCCAAGTACCTGTAGAGCTTCTGCGGGAAGGTGGTCCGCCTAACGGTGTTGGGCACCTGTTGAGGTGTTATGCGGAGTGGGTTGGAAGTCGCCATCTGGTTGTCTGTGGATATAACCCACGGGGGAATTGAGGGGTATGAGACCGAAGCTGTTAAGTATATATCTCTTATCTGCTCCGCAAACTTGCACAAACATTCCACTTCGCTGGCGCCGAATGGGCTCGACAGCCAGCAGACGCGCCCTAATTCCTTGTTCTTCTCAACAAACGCTGTAGCCTGTTGGTCCAACTCTGCAAGCGAGCCAGAATTGTCAATGGCAAGGTTGGTATACGCGACCTTGGTCGCGATGAGCAGCTGAGAATTGAGACGCGCGACTATCCACGGGCATAAATCGCAACAGGTCCAATTCGGAAGAGGTGCGAAAGGAAGAGTCGAGTCTGAAACTCCAACATCTGCTCTTCCCAGTTGTCGATCATGCATACCGCAATCGCCTTCCTCGATGGCGAACTCGTCTACCTTCTACTCTCCATCATCCATCATCCAAGTCAACCAACTGTTCTCCCCTTCGGACCTTTTGCAAAAGGCTCTCCGCAGCAGAAATGAATCACGAATGCACTGTCAGAAATGACCGGATCCAGATTGTCAACAGATGCAATGCACGAATAGTTACCATATATCCGTGGAAGGGAAGCACTCAAACTGCGGAGAAAAGACAAGAACGAGCAAGCCCGCAACTGGTGAGTATACTGGCCCTCATGCGCACACGGAATGGCGCCTGTTACTGC
This sequence comes from Podaxis pistillaris, assembly GCA_018524465.1. Classification (NCBI taxonomy): domain Eukaryota; kingdom Fungi; phylum Basidiomycota; class Agaricomycetes; order Agaricales; family Agaricaceae; genus Podaxis; species Podaxis pistillaris. The sequence continues at coordinate 10,453 of JAEUWN010000339.1, read as the reverse complement.
CTTTATTCTTGTATCTCTCTTGTCATCCTCTACGCGAGCAATGTAAGGATGAAGCAATCCTCATAATCAATGCCAGCACTCTACGGATCAGCAACTGCTTTCACATTATTATACCATGTCCCTCCCGTAATATGCATGTGCTTGAAATATTTGGCGTAACCGCAAGATCTTCAGCTGTCTGGTCATGCAGTGTGGAGATCGGACGCCAGCTAGTGTTGTAAGCACTACTCGTCATTCTCTTCCCACTACGTCGGCATCTACTGGCCCCATTCTTCGACGTCACAACGCTCTCAGAACATCGACACGACGACGCTACGCCACCCACTACCTTCCGTACCCAAAAGGTGGCTCCAGATTATCGACGATGCAATAATTGGCCTACACGTGCGGTATATCATTCTTGTTCCTCCGACTTCGTTTTTAATTCAACGTTAACCATATTGTCGTTCAGTACCAGGAGTCGTAGTTCCAAAGATTATGATGTAATAACGGAATAGGTTCCATTTCAACTCCTTCAGCTCTCATTGATCTTTCCTTATTTTTTTAGTAATTTCTGTCCCATTTAAGAGGTCCGAACCTCGAAAGACCCGTAGTATATATAAAAGGATGGGCCGCCGATTGCAACGTGTTCAGCGCAGAACGTGAAGAGGCCAGATGTTATTTTCATCCCGCTTAAACTTGTGTATTTATTTCCCATGTATTTTACACACAGAATCACTACAACTACAAATTTTTTCTGAACTTGACATAGACATACAACCATAAAAAATGGAGTATACAACGTGCAAACGACACAAGTAACCGAAGCGTGTGTAACGGATGCTAGTAAACGGCGTACTATATACTGTACTACATACAGCTACGAAGAACGAGAGCATACCGAGTCCATACCAAAAAAAAGCATGAAGAAACCAGGCTACAAAATATACTGTACAAGTGGCTTAGTTAGGACAATGATACTTCCTCCATTCGAATGACGTTCAGAGTCCATTGTGACTCCTTTCGAAGTCAAACGCCCACTCTGACCTTGCACCTGCACCTACATCCAAATCACATCTAGTCCTTCTTCCTCTTCGACTTTACCGGACTCGGCTTTACTGCCGCAGCACCCCTCTTCCCAGATCCCACCGCTCCCGGCCCCGTAGCTCTAGCATCACCCATGCTCGCAGCTCCAAACGCGCCCTCCAAATCACTTATCACATCCGACTTTCTCTTCCTCCCCACAACACTCGCAACGGATGTAGTCGTATTCGTCGGCGTCACCGAACCACCTCCGGTAGTAGTCGAAGGAGCCATGGTAGTCTGAGTCGGCTCAATCGCGCGGACATTCACAACCGGCGAATTCGTCACCCCACTCCCATTACTATTACTCCCAGCCGGCGAGGGCACTTCATCCAAGAAAGCCGTGTCGGGACCACCGAGGTCTGGATATCCCATCGTCGAATCTCCCAACGCGCCACTGGTGTGATGTGGGAGCGCACTCAAGAACGCGTCAATATCAAAGTCGTGGTGGAGAGATGAAGGGTCAAGCGACGAGGCGTCCATCTGTGGAAGGCCGGGTAGATCAACTGATTGGCTAGGTGGGGGAGCCGCCGATGGTGTCGAAGTCGAAGACGTCGTGGTTGTAGTAGGTGGGGACATCGTCGACGTTGCATCACCCAATTTCGTACCAACAAGGGATCCATCGTTCAGATAGGGACCCAAGATCTCCGCAAGTCGATCAATATGAGGATCCATCAGGTTAACCTCCTTCTCAATGTCCTCTGTAGCGCGCCAGTTCCTCTCCAATCTCGCTGTGAGAGGAGAATCAACGGGCATATTCGAGTCAAAGGATATCAACCCTTCAGAACCTCCACCGCCACCCACATCCACTGCACTGTTTGGTGACGATGTATGAGGGAGCAGTGGAAGGGGCGAGTTCGGCCCTGGTGGTGACACTGATGAAAAGTCAAACGTGGAGGGTGTGTGTGGGAACGTGAGCTGCACCGAGGGTGATGGTATATCAGAGGGGGTATGATCGGCGTCGGTGACGGTTTGCGAGAGTGTAGTGAGCAGTTGGGTAAGTTGATCCTGATTGAAGGTGTTGAAAATCTGTTGTATGCGGGGGTCGAGTTCGTATGTTGGGGTGCGGCTAGGTGTTACTGCACGGTCGAGCACTGATGGCTGAGGGACCGCGCTGGAGGTGGTGGTGAGGTTGACGGAGGTATGTTGTGGTTGGGATTGAGTTTGCGTGAAAGTGGTGTCAGAAGGGACAATGGTGGAGGGTGCAGAGTCAGACACGCACGCATCGGGAGACGTTGCGTCCTCCCTTACAATGGTACCAGAGGCGAGCGATGAAGAAGGATTGGTTGACGCATAATGGTTGGTTTCTGTAGTGGTCGAACCCGCGACATCTGAATGGGGGAGGGAAGGAGAAGGTGATGGAACAGCGGCGGGCGTCTCTAGAGCTGAGATATATTAAGCGATGGCTGCGCAGGCAGGAAGGAACAGAAGAATATACTTACCATATGATGTGTTATTATAGAGTGTATTCATAGGCTCGGCGGCGGTGGCGGCCTCTGGGTCTTCGACTTCGATGATCCCGACCTTTCCTGAAGGTTCATGCTTGGCGCCTTCTATCATAAGGCGGGTTCTCCTGCGGGGAATAACAGCATTTTCAGGGCGTGCCGAACCGACTACATCGTCCTTGTGATGATGGCTGTTGGCGGCGTGGTTGCCAAACACGCCGGCTAGGAACTTTAGGATACGATTAATGGTATCCTGTTGCTTTTGTAGCCTCCCCCGAGCCTCCATCGATTCCTGCCACAGCATCTGGTTCGATTGCTTTAGGTCATTAAGTTCAGCGGAAATTGTGGTTTGGTGGCGTTTGATGGCGGCGATGCCCTGGAGGATGGATTGTAGGTCAATTTGCCCCTGGGTGAGGCCCGCGGAAGGGACGGGTGAAGAGTTGGGATCGCGGACATCCACGGCAGTCTCGTCTGCTTGCTGAGCAGCCTGTTTCTTGCGCTGGATGAGACATAGAAGGTCAGGTTGATCACGTCGGAAATTGGAATGGGCAAAGTTCCAATATTCCGTGTCTGTCTCGCTTCTCAAGACACCTTGTTGCAAATGGGGAATTTTGTGGAACCCGTACATGTTCAGTTGACGAACAAACGAGCTGAAATTTTGGTGCTTGAACCAGCGGCCAAGTACTTCGCGTGCGAAACGTTCGTGGTCGAGGACTGGAGACAAAGGGGAAGTGGAAGGTGAGGATAGAATGTAAGGAACTGGACAGAACGGTGTGCGCACCAAAGAATGAGTCGCCGGCTTCAGACCAGCGTATAAGATCCTGGTTTTTGGCGTCGTTTACCATTCTGTTTCTTTGAATATGAAAAGAATTGGAACAAAGTGACGACGTACTCGAAGAGCTTTTGGAGGAAGGCGGGGACGGTCTGCCTGGCGGCTTTTGGGACATGTTGGGCGGACGAGATACGGGGCGGGCGGGAGATGGCCACCTGGTTGTCTGTGGACATAATTCAGGGATGAAGGGGCGCTGAAGGAGAAGAGACTGAAGCTGTTATATAACTCTTATCTTGTAGAACAAACATTCGCAAATACATGACCTAACTACGTTTTCTGCGACGTCGAGATACAACATTCCTCTTCACCAATGTCCAGCCAGCCAGCGCTATCCCAATTGGAGGCACCAGCCAGCTCAACAGCCAGCGAACATTGCCCACTTCCTTGTTCATCTTCCTAATAAACTCCACTACCTGATCCTCCAACTCTGCGCGCGAGCCAGAGTTGTCAATCACGAGGTCAGCATACTCGACTTTGGTCGCAATTGGGAGCTGAGAATTGAGACGGGCAGATGCATCTTCGCGCGTCGAACTGTCCCTAAGCATGAGTCGCAGCAGCTGTAGTTCGGAAGAGCTATGGATGAAAGAGTTGAGTCACAATCCCAAGAATAGCGCAAGAAGTCCACCGAAAGACACGAACCAATAGACGACAGTGACAGTCCCAACAAGCTTCCACAGGCCACCTTCGATAAGAAGAGGAACATCAACGACACACCAGCGTTCGCCGCGTAGCCAGTGCCTAATGACCTGCCACAGCATTGCCTTCCTCACGGCAGGATGCACGATAGAATTGAGCTTCTTTCGTTTTGATTCATCTGTAAATATGATAGACCCAAGCTTCTTTCTGTCCAGTGTTCCATCGGGCAGTAAGACATCTTGGCCAAAGACCTTTTTGATTTTGGCGAGTGCTGGAGTGCCGGGTTCGACTACCTGACGGGCAATGACGTCTGCATCTACCAAGGGCACGTTGTGCGCCTTGAGGATGGATGAGACGGTGGATTTCCCGGTCGCAATACCTCCGGTAAGCCCTACGACTGCGCAAAGTTGGAGAAGAGATAGAATAGCGAAGCGGGATACTCACCCAACATTGTGGATAAACCCCGAAATTGAAACGGAAACCGACAAAGCAACCCGAGGGCGTGGACAAGTAGGCCAGCTAGGGTGAGAGTGTGACATGTGTTCTGAGCACAGTCACGACTTCTTATCTTCTGATTAGTTGGATGTAGTCTGCTGTCTGCCTTCCACTCATTTCTCGTCCTTTCCAATGGACAGACTCGTCCCACAGGACCATCCACTCCTTCTCCAGCTCCAATCTCTCAGGAATGCTCTCGCACAATTCCAGGACGAGTCACACGCATCCGCCCTCAAACTCCAGCGTCACTCCCTCTCCACGTCCCGCGCACTCGACCACGCACATGCTCTCGAACACGAAAACACCGTCCTCAACAGCGAACTCTCCACCCTCCGCTCCCTCGCCTCTTCAGACCCCTCCGCCTCTGCATCATCCACAATTCAAATAAACCAACTCACCCTCTCCCTCCGCACCCTCTCTGAAAAGCTCTCTGCAACAGAATCCTCGCTCTCTCAGCGCACGCAAGAACTCACGAATGCACTCGCAGAGCTGGCCAAGTCCAGAGCATCAACAGATGCAGCGTACGAACTCGCATCACGCATACGTGGAAGAGAAGAAGCGCTCAAGTCGCGTGAGAGAGAACTAGAGCTAAAACTCAGAATCGCAGAAGAAAAGGCGAGAATGAGCGAGCGTGCAGTCAGTGAATATGCCGACCTCGTGCGCGCACTCGAGGGTCGAACAGCACAAACAACCAATGGTGTATACATGAATGGACAGGCTACACGATCCTCACAAACTCTCGTGCACCATCCTCACCTCGACGACAAGGATATCATCGAACGACTCCTAACCGAATTCGCACAAGAACGAGAAACTCCAAACCCAACTATCTACCTCCCAACACGACCTTGCTCTCCTCAAATCCCACCTCGACGCACAAACTAAATGCACCGAATCTGCAACCGCCCAACTCGCTCAGCTCCAATCCAAACTATACCACCTCGAACGGGACGACAACACCGCTGCCAAAATGGTTTCTCGCTACATGTATGTCCGTTCAAACTAAACTACGCAGCCATTTTGACACTTAACCACAGGAAGTTCTCCCAACAATCAACAAACGCTCTCCAAACCACCCTCCATTCACTCACAACTCGCCATGCCGCAACCGTCACCTCTCTCACAACACACACCCACACTCTCACACATCACCTCCATACCCTCGAAACACTCACCAACCGTCTCTTATCCTCTCTTGACGACATGGGCAACGAATTGTTAAAAGAAAGCTTTGGTCGGCGACAGGAAGTCAAGGTGCGCATTCGACTTGTTCGGCGGGAGGAACGTGTGGTGGAGGGTTTGAGGAGGTGGTTGAGGAGGTCTGAAGAGCGATTAAGGAAATTGGATCGTGATGGTGGTGAGGTTAGCGATGCAGGAGTTTGGTGGGATGAAATGGTACAGGACGCGAAGATCCTTGTTGACGACCTTGATAATCCTATCCACCTCGACTACCAGAATGGCGCTGACGCTGACGAAGACGTTTCACTTACCGCACCTATATCTGGCTCTCTGGCACGGCTCATTACTATTCAGAGTACGATTGATGACCTCGTAGATGAACTACAGAGGGAGCGGGAACGGAGGATTCGCGCTGAGGGTGCATTGATTAATCAGGAAGCTCACGACGTGGGTGGCACCATGATTCCAGTTGGACACGAGAAACAGGTGGAGGGACAAGGGGACGTGGAAGGAGAAGAGGAGGTTCCACTGCCACCGCCGCCACCGCCGAAGAACCAAGACCGGAAACCGACCGAGAATTCTCCAGATCTCGACGGCCGCGTCCCAACATCATCTACACCTTCACCCTCTGTATCTCCGCCACCCAATCCAACCTCACAGCCATTTACAACACCAGTATCATCAGCTGACGAAACCCAGCACCCAGTACTCGAATCAAATTCAGCGCATATATCTATTAATAGCGATACTAATGATATACCCATTGTCACTGCTGAAGAAACATTACCCGCGCAATCCGGTTCGTCCGTCCCACCTTCGGACCCTACCTCAACTTCAGCAACTGCTCATACCACTGAGGCTGCCACTCCAACCGGGGCAACTGAGGGCACCCAACCTCTGAATGCGCACGTGTCGGAAACCACGGAAGGGGATGCTAGTGTCGCTAAAGACGAAGCTGAGAAAGTGGAGGGAGGTGAAAGCGGTGGTGATGCGGTGACTGGCCCTGTTGATGCTGAGAGCGAAGTGGAAGTCGTGCATGTGCCACAAGTGGAGCTGGAAGCAGCATTAACCAATATGGACGAGAAACGGGAAGTGGAAAAGACGATCGGCGAGGAGCCAACTCCTCATGCTGCCGAACAGGAAGTAGAGACGCGTTTAGAGCCGTCAGCAGCGAACACTGCTAGCGCAGGATTACAAGCGCCGGAAGAGGAGGGATCGGGTAGCACTACAGATGTTACGCAAACGATTGTGGCAATGGCCGGTGCCCAGGTTGAATCTCAGCCGACGATCACTCCCAATCCCGCCGCTCTACCCTCTACCGACTTGACTACACACGACCATAATCAGGCTCCTACTCCCCCGCTCGATCGACCGGTTTCACCTCCAGCAGCCCCGCAACTAACACCCATACCATCACCACCACCAGCAGCTCCGCAACTGACGCTTTCACTACCACCCCCATCCCCACCGCCGCCGCATCCACTTCTTAACGAACTCCAAAAAGCGATGTCAAGATACGATCACATCCAACGTGCCTTCCATGACTGTCATCTTGCACTCGACTCGCTCAAATCGTCGTTCGCCTCTACACTCCCCATTCCAAATAATACCCACACTGCGATACCCCAAGAAGTGTTGAAAGCGATTGTTCAGAGGTTGGATGATTATACGGAGGATGTTCGTGTTGAGCTTGAGATTCGGATATCGGATGAGGAGGTGCTTGGGAGAGGGTACGAAGCTTTGTTGAGTGTTCCTGGGGCACTTCAAGCTGCTAGTCCGAGTTTGGGTCCTCGTGAGGCTGTTGCCGTTGGTAGCAGTGACGGTGAGGGGAAGGAGACGTTGGAGACGATTGAAGTCCAAATTCAGGCGTTCGTGGACGGGACGGATCCGACAGTACAGAAAGCGCTCAAGGCGTTCGAGAGAAAGTTAGAGGATTTGCAGCATGATGTTGCGGTTGTCAAACGGGCTGTTTATGACCCTCAATCTGAAATTCTTTCGGCGCCTGTGATTGGAATGGGTTCCTCGCCTGCACAATACCCCACCACAGATTCTGGGGGTAGTAGTGATGACAATGGTGGCGGTGGAGGATGGACATCATGGATACGTACACCTTCACGACCTACAACACCGACACCAGCACCAGCACCGACGTTCGGGAGCGTTATGACCAGTCGGAATCGGACCGGAATTCGAAGAACAGTTTCTGCGTTCGGGATTTCTTCGAATAATACCGGTACCGGAAGTGGTGGAGATGTAGTCAAAGCGCTCGGGTTGAAACTTCCAATGCCGGATTTCACATTTGCGATGTCGGCTTCATCTTCGGTGAAGACGAGGGATGAGGATGAGGAACAGGATTCGATGGTTGGTTTGGGTTTAGGTCTGGGTTTGGGCTGGGGATTGGGTGCACCGAGGTCGAGAACGATTAGTGCGACGTATATGCTTGGAATGGGTGTGAAGAGCGGTGGTGGTGCGAGCTTTGGGGTGGCGGGTGGAGGGAGGAGTCCGGGGTTGATGGCGTCGTCGTTGCAGAGGAGAGTCGTTTCTGCTGCGCCGAGGGTTGGCGGTGCTTCCAGTGCTGGTGTGCATGGCTTTGGTGGTGTGAGGAGGGCGGAGAAAGAGGGGAGCGAAGAGGAAGATGTTGATTAGATTAGATCGAGATGGACTAATGATTGCTTTGAGGAATGGATGGACAAATGGGCCGGTCCAACGTAATGTATTAGTATTGGTTGATTTATCTGTTATTTATACATATTCCAAGAATGTGACATGTCAGACTTGGAGGAGAGAGATAAGATAACACGTTATTTGTACTTATGTACGCGATGAGACGGATTGATGGAATTATGCAAGTACAGTCGCCTCTGCCTTATTCCATATCCCTTCGTGACATGGCTGGGTTATGGGTTTTGACAGAATGGGTTATGAGAATATGTGAAAATATGTTGCGAAAATCAATTAAATTTTGAATAATTATGCCTGAAATAATCATAAAGGCTATCCTACGTGACATATCATGGCAAATCTAAGTTAGGTAGTAGTTTTACATCCGTTTCACTCAGCTCCATGAACTAGTGGTAATGCCTGAATACATATGCTTTCGCTTTTTCCCAACTGCCCTTGGGAGATCACCTGCTGTCTCCCTCAGCTGTTTCACCACTGCACTTTGTGCTTCATCAAGTTGTACATTGGGTTGTTCCTTCAGCAGGGTGATGACATGGGTTTTGTCAATGAGGTTGGCTTCATTATCAAGCCAATGCTCTTCTGCTTTGGAGATCTGCTTTTCCTGCTTCAACTGGGTCTGGAGCAGGGTTTTTCATGATTGGATTTGGCATTCAAGAGCATGTAAGCCCTTTTCCAATGTCTGAATAAGTGAGGAGGACATAGCTGAGGTTCTCAGAAAATTGTTCAGTTGCTATAATATGACCATTCACCACACAAAGACAACTGCAGCTAAGAATGTTACACTCTTAATGCAGGCAACTGCTATATGTGGTCACCAGTGCTATGGGTTTTTAGCTCCAAAAAGCTATGGGTTGTGTGAATATACAGAGTTATAGGTTATGGGTCAAAAACCCTTGGGAACCATCTTGGTGGAAGGAATTTGCTATGGGTTATGACAGAGTATGGGTTATGACAAGTATGGGATAAGGCAGAGGCAACTGTAGAGAAACCCTTGCCAAGCAAGGGAATTCTATTTTTGGCTCTCCCAGTGGGGATGTGCTGATGCTTATAACCTTGGTCATGTCACTACAGCCTCACCTCGAGGACTTCTCCCTATACATCAGTTTCACCCAGAACTATGGTGCACCAACATTGACAAAATTCAAAGGCCCCTGTGTGCAAAATGTAGCTGCATGTGAAGTTTATCTACTCTAACTATACCATAATATAGTATAGAACACTGTAATCCAAAACATTTGAACTGCTTGCACATGCAAAATGAATGACTTGTTTGCATATGTGAAATAAGTACAACTTGTTTGCATGCACATAAACTCACACATCCCCATTACAGAAGATGTCAGTTGAAAATTAAGAAGTAATGTTGAGTTGTGTGCACAACATACTGTAGGTTGCTGTGCACACAATAATGTAGGTTTTCACATGCAATATTGGGTTCTGTGCACAGAGAATCACATGTACCCTAAGAAATTTATTCAACCTTTAACCCATATTTTTGCATATTGTTCATATTTCTTCCTAAAGTTCTTTCCATTGTGAGATTAATTGCAGCCATAGAACAGTACATCTGTATGAGGTCCAGGCATCAGTGTGTGGACAGTGGCAATGTCTATGTTGAACTGGTCAAAAAGCCAGATGGTAGAGTGGGGCTGAGAGTCTGATCTTGAGGAGTGATCCAAATTTCTATGCACAGATAGTATTAGTGAGGGTGGTGTAGTAAGTAGAAAGGCACCTACACTATTACCCCCACAATTTGCCCCTTGACAACCTGAGCTCCCAAGTCTCTAATGAGTCAGTGCCAAACACCTTGTAGAGTGTCACAGATTCACCTGTGTTGCTCTATCATCACTTCCTCCCTCTTGATTCCATCCAGATAGAAGACAATCATCAGTTCACCCAGAAGACAATCATCATTTCACCCAAAAGACAATCATCAGTTCACCCAGAATACTTCCTGATTAGGGCACTTGAACATTCTATTTTTGGCTCTCCCAGTGGGGATGTGCTGATGCTTATAACCTTGATCATGTCGCTACAGCCTCACCTCCGAAGACTTCTCCCTTATACGTCAGCTTCACCCAGAACACTTCCTGATTAGGGCACTTGAACATTCTATTTTTGG